>ML405499.1:0-148698 GCA_005239525.1 Nicotiana knightiana | reverse complement strand
TACTATTCTAGATTAATTTTAGTTAAATATTCATACTTTAGTATTCTCTTGAATAGATTAATTTTTTGGATTTAATTTAGTTGATAGTTAATCACAAGTCCCTGTGGGTACGATATCTGGACTTACAATACTATATCACTTGTCGACCACGTATACTTGCGTGTGCGTTTGGGACCAACAGAAACCTAGAAAATGGAAAATTGAATTTTTAGCCACGAATTGAGCATGAATATTTTAGTAAATTGTATATTTGAGTTAGTAAGGCTATGGGTAGAATATATCTTCGAGAAATTTCAGATTCTGGGCTCGTGGGGCCGAGAGAATTTTGGTCATTTCACTAAGCGGGGTTGGGAAATTATATAATTTGGAATTGTTGCAAATATTAGAGTATATTTTCATTGGGTTGTTATTGTTTGGATAGTTTTGGGGCGTTGTGCGTCCGTTTGGAGTCATCCGAAGGGCTTGGAGGCCGGTTATGGAATCTCGGAGCGAGGTAAGTCTCCTTTCTAACTTTGTGAAGGAAAATTTTCCCCCTAGTTGAATTAATTAAGTATATGCTATTATCTTCGGGGGCTATGTACGCACGAAGTGACGAGAGTCGGTGCGTAGCTACTATTATGCCTTGTTCGGGTAGTCTAGAACCTACTAGCATGCCTTGTGTGTTGTACTTTGTGATCCTTCATGTAATTTTAAACTGCTAATATAATCGAAATCGTAATTGAATATCTAAAAGAAGACTATAGTTCATCTTGTTAATCATCTAGAAAGAGAATTGATTCCTCTGTGGATATTTGTGTACCTAGTAGGATTGTATTAGGGAATATCATTAAACTTGACAAATGAGTTTCGAAACAAAGATGTAAAAGCTATATTTCATGTTCCTTTAAGAAGAATTTTACCACTTTCCGGAGAAAAACCACTTTCTTGATAAAATACAGATTTATTATGTGGATATGTGTAACTTTGGGTGCCTGAGTCGCATGTATGATTCGCGAGAAGGATGGCCCTGTATTTGTGTGTATTCATATGAGCACCTGAGTCGCAGGTATGATTCGCGAGCAGGCTAGCCTTATTGTTTTTAACCACATTGCATGATCGATTCGCGAGCGGGGCAGATAGATGCATCTATGGTTCGAGCCGTCCGACCCTTCGGCAGTGCCCAATTTATTATTGTTGGTCCGCGCCGAGGCGACCCTCGGCATTGCTTGCGCATGACTATTTTCTGCGTAGTTGCTACGGTTTTTCCTGATTACTGGCCTGAAATATTAAGTTATCAATTGAAATGACAGAGATTTAAAGTTATTAAAAAGATTTTGGAAGAAGTTGTTACTTCCCGTCGATTTATTGTTATTTGATTAAATCACCCATGTTGATTAATTGTTATTAATATGATGAAGATGTAAAGTGTTAAACATAAACGGAGTTGAAAATACTTGTTCCTGATTTTAATAAATTTCCTATGATAATCATGCTTAGTGTCATACTTAAATATTCTAAATTGACCTTTAGCAAGTGTCTCATTGGACCTCTCGTCACTACCTCTCTGAGGTTAGGCGCGCGACTTACTGAGTACATGTTATTTTTGTACTCATGATACACTTGCTGTGCATTTTATTGCACATGTACTTTCATAGAAATGTGGAGGATTTGGAGACTTAGGCGAGCTGCATCATCCGGAGGCGATTCTCAGCTGACAGAGTCTCCCTCATACTCTATTGATTTTCATTTTTAAATTTCCTTATCCAATTTGTATTTCGGACAGGCTTTGTAATGATTTTATAAATTCTTAGAAATTGCTCATGTACTTGTGACACCGAGTTCTGGGATGTGTTGGGATATGTCTGCTAAATTGTAATATTTAAATCATTGTTTTTCTTAACAGATTTTTATTTAGTTAATATGTAATAAAGTGAAAGGAAATATTTTCATAAATCTTAAAAACCAGAAATTGTTTCAATTAAATATATGATTGTCTTGCCTGACAATGGCGTCCGGCGCCATCACGACCTTAGGGATTTTGGGTTGTGACAACATGGTATCAGAGACCTAGGTTCCCGTAGGTCTCACGAGTCATGAGCATGTCTAGCAGAATCTTGCGGATCGATACAGAGACGTCTGTACTTATATTCAAGAGGCTACAGGGCTGTTAGGAGTACTTCCCTTCTTGATTCCTCATCGTGCGATTTGATTCCTTTGAGTCTTATTCCTATGTTTGTTCCTACTCAATCTTACGCGTCGCGAAGCGCTTGCTATGAATTAGGGATTTGAGGAGTTGAAATGGTACTACAGATGTAATTCGAGATGTTTCCATGTATAATTGGTTGGGGTTGTTTTTATGGCCCTACAAAAGAATCATATGTTGTTCTAGCTCAGTAGCTGTGTTTCTGGAAGCGTTAAGGCTATGCTCAGGTAGTAATGATGCTTGCAATTGGTTATCGTGTGATGTCGATATGATGATAGAATGCTTGCCCATATGTTGAGGATGAGGAATGGTTCAAGGGAGGTCTTCTCAGAGTGTGATTTTGAGACTTCGATATTTTAGTTCCGGCAGATGAAAGGCATTTGGGTTAGTAATGGTCCGGTTGGGGTTGATAAAGTAGTAAGACTGGGTGTTTTCAAGTGAGGTGGGATATGCACCTGTGACGTGAAGTCGTCGTCATTGATCGAATGGAATGTGTTAAGTTTGTCGGTGCTATGGTTTCTTCGGTTGTGTGGGGTCAGAGTATTGATGAGGAATATTGAAGAATGTGGGGGGAAGAGACCGCGAGGTATGGTGGTTCAGTACCGGATAAGTGTTGATAATGAAGGCAGCTAGAGAAAGATGATCTTCGGAGAGCTTGAGGTCGTGGTGATCTGCTGGTTTGAGAGCTATAGAGAATGGTCCTGGAGTGAGGCTAGGCGGTGGTTCCATTTCTAGGAGGCCAGGTGTAAGAAGCGGAAGTCGAGCAGTCGCAAAGTGGGGGAGCGGCAGCATAGCTTGGAATTTGAAGATATTGTCGCGCATTTAATGGATGTCCACGAAGAGCGGATGGACTAGTAAAGTTGGTAAATGAAGCAGGGCGTAGGATGGGGTATTAAAGTCGCAGAGAGCGTGTATTCCAACATCGTTGGAAGATGTCCGCGGGTGATTTCCAGGTGGGTTATCTTCTGTGAGTAGGTTAACGATGGCGGGGTTGGCAGGTCTTGGTGAGGGGTTCTAGTGGCTATTCGGTAGGAGGCGGAATGTGTGAGTGATGCTAGAGAATTTGAGTATTAAGGGAGTGCTAGCAATAGGATCTGGAAGAATTGGACGGATTGGTTGAGATAGATCGCGTTATCAAAGGAGAAAGGATCTCGGCAGGGTCTAGAGTGGTGCAAGGAGTAGCTTCGGGCTAAGTGGGGGAGTCCCACCATCTGCAGTTGGGTTGTAGGGTTGTCTTCTCATAGGGTTGCGAATTGTCAGCGTGTTGGCAAGTTATTTCAGCTTAGGGAAAGGAGTAAAATGGTGATTGTGCGTGGGATTTGATGAATGTGTGCAAAAGTTGGCCCTGTCGGGCCACGGTTAGGCTTTGGAAGATTCGGAATTTTGCTTAAGGCATAGGTGAGTTGTCATGATAGTGACTCGGTCACGTATTTCCTTGAAAGGGGTGTTCATGTGCTAGAAGAGCCTTGGAGTTGATTGTATTCGGGGCCAGTCAGAGTGGGTGACTCTCAATAGCGGTCCTAGTGAGTTCAAAAGTCAAGAATGCGGCGTTTAATGGTTTCAGGCAGCAGTATGATCGAGAATCGAGCTTTTGCAGAGTAATTTCTGAGAAAAAAAAGATGGTTGGAATGTTCTATGATATGTTTCAGCATGCAGGATAGTATTGGAGGAGTGAGAGAAATAAACTCCAGAATGTAGAAAAGATTTTCAGGAGGGTAGCAGACGGGTTGCGAGATTTAGGCAACATAGTCTCGTGAATCAAGGTCACTCGGAATGAGTGAGGGTTGAGTTTGCTATGAGTTGAAGTAAGTCGCTATTATTCCTGAGGCAATTGAAGATGATTAATGGAAGATGGATTGATTAGCCATGGTTGAAATGGCACATTTACGGCAGTGATCAGCTCCTTTAATGTGATTAAGCTATGCAGGTGGTTTGTGCCGGTGTGTGCGAGGCTTGTCGGCCGTCGTAACAGATTTCATGTGGGAGAACTTGAGTGCTATGGACTGTCAGGTGTAGGCGGATCTCGGAAGGGTTATGGTGGTATAGGCTACTACTTAAGGATTTGCATGTTGGGTGATTGTGAGAATTCACTCGTGTGTTGAGATGGTACTCTTGAATTGAGTTAAGTAAAAGGTTTCTATATGATGAAGTGTTCACCCAATTGGTGGTTCAGAAGTTATGATGGAAATTCTTGCGCTACCTCATATTGGCATGTTAGGGGCGGTAAGCAGTATGTAACTGGGAGTAAGAATCGAGATTGTGGTTCGGTGTTAATAAGGATGTCATGAGCTGGGAAGAGCAAGAAAAAGTGATTTGAAAGTTCAGAGTAAGCTGGTGTTACCTTCAGTGTCACCTGAGATGGATATTCGATGGAAGAAGCTCTGTACCCTGGTTATGGGTTCTTGATTTGTCTTACAGTGTAGTATGGCCAGTGGCGGATGTGCAAACTTGTTGCCTTGTGTGGAAGGTCGTTGAAGCATGACCGCGAAAAGATTGTATAAAGTGTGACATGTAGTCACTTGATGGATTGAAGATTTGGACTGAGTATAAAGAAGTGCAATGTTATGTATTTGAGAAGTTATGCCTAAGAGGCGTTCAATTCATTTGGTTGTGGATTATGGGGTGTTTGTCCCAGTGATGATTATTGTTCTCGTGTGTTATGAGAGAAAGTGGGTTAATATGGACCCAGGTAAAAGCTATTAGCTTAGTTTGGTGCGAGAAAGGTGGCTCGGTGTTTGTGGATGGATTTAAATATGATTATGGGCTCTGTACGGGCCAGGCAGGTTCATTTCAGTAGAGCGCTTTTTCATGGAAAGGTATTAGAACAACAGATGTTGTTTCATTTTTGTCAAATTCGTGTGTTGTTATGATTGTGCCATGTGAGTTGTGAAACGGCTTGATGATTTCCTATGTGTTAAGGTCCCGCGTGGTGGGGATGTTATGTGAGCAGGATAGCTCTTGAGATCCAGAGTGTATATACCGCACCTCAGTTGTGCTTGAGTTTTGTAGCTACGACTTTATCAGTCTCCTCAGGATGGTATTATGCACTTAGCGTACTTATGATCGATATGCAGTGATTTGTATTAGTGAGCAAATCAGCTCCGTATATATATAGCTTCTTATGTAAATTTTATGTGTGGATCGGGTGGCACGTCGCCACGGGTATGTTATTCGGATCGGGTTTCACGCCGCAACAATGTGATGATGATAAGGGTTAATATATATTTATTTTTCTTATGTTTTACTTCCTATTTTTTGATAAGAATTCATACTAGCTGCGTGAGTTGAATAGTCCCTTCCTGAGTCATTTCTTATTTATCATGTTCGAGTTATGGCCTATTGGCGTGATGTGGTACCATGTGAGGTTGTTGGTCATGTTGGGGTGATTTGTTGTCTGATCAGTTCATACTGGGTGAGACGGGACTATCAGATCAGGGATCAGTGCGATAAGGTTATGTGAAGTGTATATTAAAGAACAAATACCATTATTCAGGTTCATAATGAAGTGATGATTCTAGTCAAGATGAGGTATTCAAGGAATTGTTAACTCTGCATTTGGCTATGAATTTCTGCACATCTCCTCCATTGTGGTGGTATCGTCAGCATTATAGCGGGATGTATATATATGTCATGAGGTGCATTGGGAGCATCATATTCGTGGAATTTTGGCTATTAAAGTTCAGGGAACATCATTGTGGTTAGATGATGAATCTTGTGGTGCATGGTGCTAATTCAGCAAAGGCATGCAGTCATGTTCTGGTATGTTGTGTGGTAGTCGATACAGTGTTTATATATTGGAACTAGGCCTGGCAGAGAAAATTTCAAGTGTTGGAACTAGGTTTTGAGCTTATTATATGGATGAAAGAAGAATCTTCAGATTTGATTAAGCTAATGTGCTCAGCTGGGTGGTGGTAGCACGGGCACATGCTCGAGGTGTTAAACAGTGATTTCAGGTAACACCAGAGCAGTTCTTAGCACGTTCGAGGACGAACGTCAGTTTAAGTGGGGGAGAATGTAACGAACCGACCGGTCATTTTGAAATCTAGCGCGTCGTTCAGCAGTTTGAGGCCGTGAGAAACTTCGTTTCAGGTGTTATGACTTGTAGGTGTGGTCGGAATTGAATTTCGAGAAGTTTAGAGTTGATTTGGAAAGAAAATTCTCATTTCAGAAGCCTTAAGTTGGAGAAATCAACTAAGATTGGAATTTTGAGTAAACGACCTCCGAATCAGGATCTGAAGCTTCCTGCAAGTTCGTATTTATTATTTCAGACTTGGACCTATGTTCGGATCGGGTTTTGGATAACCCGGGAGCGTTTCGATGCATATTGTGGAAGCTAGCATTTTAGAAGAATTTCATAAATTTGGGCTTGAAGTGCATTTCAGTGTTGTTGATGTCCGTTTGGGATTCCGATTCTGGGAATAGCTTCGTATGGTGATTCTGGAGTTGGGAGCGCGATCGGAAGTGAATTTGGATGTCCGTAGGTCATTTTGAAGTCATTTGGCTAAAGATACAAATTTGAAGGTTTTTGAGAAATCCGACAGGAAATGGAAGTTTTGATATCGAGGTCGGAATGCGATTCCGGAAGTTGGAGCAGGTCTGTAATGTTGAATATGACTTGTGTGAAAAATTTGAGGTCAATCGGACAGGATTTGATAGGTTTCAGCATCAGATGTAGAAGTTGGAAATTTCTAAGTTCATAAAGTTGGGATTTGGGTGCGATTCGTGGTTTCCATGTTGTTTGATGTGATTTGAGGCCTCGATCAAGTCCGCATCATGTTTTGGAGCAGTTCGGTATGATTGGACGGGGTGCCGGGGGCCTCGGGTGGATTCCGGGTGGTTAACAGATCAATATTTGAAGTTGAAGAAAGCAAAGGTCGCTGTCATCTGGTGTGATCCGCACCTGCGAGGCTTTGGCCGCAGGTGCGGCTAAGGGCACCTCAGGTGCAATTTTGGGCTGGAGCCAAGGAGGCTGCATGTGCGGAAGATTTGGGCGTACCTGCGGAAGCGCAGATGCGATAAGGGGGCCGCAGGTGCGGAAATCTGCCTGGGCAGAATGTTTTAAAACAAGAATTTCGGTTCATTTGTCTTCATTTCTTCATGGGCTTAGGCGATTTTGGGAGGATTCAAAGAGAGGATTCCTTCATGCAATGTCAAGGTAAGTAACTCCTTCATGCCTCTAAGTTAAATACAAGATTATATGCATGGATTATGCATGTAAATTGGTAGGAATTTGAGAAATATTGAAGAAACCTAGAAAATGGAAAATTGGATTTTTAGCCACGAATTGAGCATGAATATTTGAGTTAGTAAGGCTATGGGTAGAATATATCTTCGAGAAATTTCGGATTCCGAGCACGTGGGCCCGAGGGCATTTTGATCATTTCACTAAGAGGGGTTGGGAAATTATATAATTTGGAATTGTTGCAAATATTAGAGTATATTTTCATTGGGTTGTCGTTGTTTGGATAGTTTTGGGGCGTTGTGCGTCCGTTTAGAGTCATCGGAAGGGCTTGGAGGCCGGTTATGGAATCTCGGAGCGAGGTAAGTCTCCTTTCTAACTTTGTGAGGGGGAATTGTCTCCCTAGGTGAATTAATTAAGTATATGCTATTATCTTCGGGGGCTACATATGCACGAAGTGACGGGAGTCCGTGCGTAACTACTATTATGCCTTGTCCGGGTAGTCTAGGACTCACTAGCATGCCTTGTGTGTTGTACTTCGTGATCCTGCCTGTAATTTTAAACTGCTAATATAATCGAAATCGTAATTGAATATCTAAAAGAAGACTAGAGTTCATCTTGTTAATCATTTATAAAGAGAATTGATTCCTCTATGGATATTTGTGTACCTGGTAGGGTTGTGTTAGGGAATATCATTAAACTTGACAAATGAGTTTCGAAACAAAGATTTAAAAGCTATATTTTGTGTTCCTTTAAGAAGAATTTTACCACTTTCCTGAGAAAAACCACTTCCTTGATAAAATAAGGATTTATTATGTGGATATGTGTAACTTTGGGTGCCTGAGTCGCATGTTTGATTCGCGAGCAGGATGACCTTGTATTTGTGTGTATTCATATGAGCACCTGAGTCGCAGGTATGATTCGCGAGTAGGCTAGCCTTATTATTTTTAACCGCGTCGCATGATCGATTCGCGAGCGGGGCAGATAGATGCATCTATGGTTCGAGCCGTCCGACCCTTCGACGGTGCACAATTTATTATTGTTGGTCCGCACCGTTCGACCCTCGGCATTGCTTGCGTATGATTATTTTCTGCATAGTTGCTATGATTTTGCCTGATTACTGGCCTAAAATATTAAGTTATCAATTGAAATGACAGAGATTTAAAGTTATTAAAAATATTTTGGAAGAAGTTGTTACTTCCCCTCGATTTATTGTTATTTGATTAAATCATCCATGTTGATTAATTGTTATTAATATGACGAAGATGTAAAGTGTTAAACGTGAACGGAGTTGAAAATTCTTAGATTGCTCATGTACTTGTGACACCGGGTTCTGGGATGTGTTAGTATATGTTTGCTAAATTGTAATATTTAAATCATTATTTTTCTTAACATATTTTTATTTAGTTAATATGTAATAAAGTGAAAGGAAATGTTTTTCATAAATGTTAAAAACCAGAAATTGTTTCAATTAAATATATGATTTGCTTGCCTGACAATGGTGTCCGGCGCCATCACGACATTAGGAATTTTGGGTCGTGACGCCCCAGGCCTTCGCGAACGCATGGGTTCCTACGCGATCGCATAGGCCCATGGGCCTGGGGTCCTCAGCTGCTTCCTACTCTACGCGAACGCACACACACCCCCGCGTTCGTGATGACCACCCTGCTCAACACTCCGCGTTCGCACCCCTTCGCCCGCGAACGCATTGAACAACTGGCCCCCTTCCACCAAACACTCTATGCAAACGCAAGCCCTCTTCCGCGAACGCATAGAGTAAAACTCTACTGCAGAAACACCAGCAAACCAGCTAAGTTCCAAAATAAAAAATCGATCCGTTAATCGCCCGAAACTCACTCGAGGCCCCCGGAACCTCAACCACACCTACCGACACACCCCATATCATCATTCAAACTTAGTCGAGCCTTCGAAACACCAAAAATAACATCAAAACACCAAAATCACGTCAGATTCAAGCCTAAGAACTTTGAAATTTCTAAAGTCCACCAACGATGCCGAAACTATCCAAAACACATCCGATTGACCTGAAATTTTGCAGACATATCCAAATAACATTACGAACCTGTTCCAACTTCCGTAATTCCATTCCGAACCCGATAGCCTATTTTCCACTGCCGACGGAAAATCACCAAAAACTAACTTTCGCCAATTCAAGCCTAATTCTACACCGGACAACACAAAATTATTCTGAACACACTCCTACGTCCCAAATCACCTAATGAATCTATCTGAGCCATAAAATCTGCATTCCGAGGTCGTTTACCAATAAGTCAACTCTCAGTTGACTTCTCCCATTTTAAGGTTATTCTTAAAGACTAAGTGACTAAATTCTCACTACAACCATTCCGATTCCGAGCCTAACAACACTAACACATCATAAGAAGTATCACAAACCTATGATAAGGCAATAACAATAATTACAATGCAAGTTCTACGTAACGACCGACCGGGTCGTTACAGTGCAAGTGATTGTTATTGTGTTGTGATTGAGATGTGTATGCGGCAGAATAAGGGTGATGTGTATATTGATGCGCCTGCGACGAGATAAAGGGGCTTATGCGCTTGTTGCTAATAAGGGAGAAAATACTTTATTGTGAAGCACACACAGCGAGATAAGGGGGCTTATGCGCGTGAAGCTATTTCAGAAAAATATTTTAAAAATGTGAAGCTCATGCGGCGTCATAAGGGGGACTTGCGATTTGTGATTATGAGGTGTGGTACCTCGGGATGATTCTTGATGTAATTCTTGTGTTGGAACGACATGAGGATTTGAACTGTCATTGTTTTTCTTAATTGATTCACTTGAATTTTAAGTGTGTTTGGGTTAATTTGTTGTGTCATTACAAGTTACTCTTTTTTTCCATTTATTGATGTTTCTTTGCGTTGTTAGTTTTATATTGATATTGGGCACAAGTTTTATGTCTAGTGAGTGTCATGACTTGAACATCATCACTACTCCACCAATGTTAGTCTTGATACTTACTGGGTATCATTTTTGGTATACTCATACTATGCTTCTATACAATTTTGTGCAGGTCCAGGTACCTCGGATCGTGCTGGACGGTAGAGAGTTGAGTTGAGCTAGAGTTGCAGAGACTTCAAAGTATAGCTCCTATCTGATCGTAGGCCTCGGAGTCACCTTCTTTAGTTTCTTTACTACTGCTTACTTTATTTCCAAATAGTGTTGTATTTCGAGACTTTTAGTGTATTCTCAGTAGAGCATTTTTCTCAGTTTTATTTAATATCAAGTTGTTATATCTCTGAATTTGGAATCAAATAATGTTGGTATTGTATTAATGGGCGATGGTTTGTTGATACAAGAAGGAAGTTTTGTAAAAGCAATAGGAAGAATTGCTTAGATACCCGTGAGTGAGGCTTATTTGGTCGTGTTATAAATGCCCTGACTAAATCTATTGATGGTAGAGGTGAAATTTTCTTCTGAATTTTGATTAATCGAATCTGCCGCCACAAGTATTATTTCGCGCCATTCCGTATATGAGCCTATTCAAACCGGGATTATTGCTATTGATTCGATGATCCCTATAGGACGTGGTCAGCGAGAATTAATTATTGTGGACATACAGACCTGTAAAACAGCAGTAGCCACAAATACGATCCTCAATCAACAAGTCTAATTCTTTTTGTATCACTTTAACTATGCCATATTGTTCAAGTCTACTCCTTTAACTAGGCAATTTAGTCATCTTTGATGTTAATACTCTTTGCAGTAATACCTCTGTTAAAATCATGATTGTGGAGTTCCTTGTGTGATTAAAGCCCTGCATATTTAGATCACTTCCCTTAAGGTCATATTAAACACTATGACTCTAGGGGTATTATGTGATTGAATCCTATATATTTGACTGATTTTTCTCTCACATTCATGTTAGAGAGCATGCACTTAGGGCTCTTCTATGCTTGAAGATTGCATCTTTGAATATCCTCTCTATCCTGGCTTTCAACTCATGCTAGAACTCATGTCTATAAGATCTTTTGTGTTTATATTGGAATTTGATCATTCTCTATGCTAGCTTTGAATTTAATAGAAACCCTGTCCATAAGATTCTACACTCATCTATGTTTAGATATGTGAGTTCTGCAAAGCTCCATATGTGCTTGCCTCTACTATATTGACATGTAGTTACTATAAGTTAAAGGATACCTTCTCTTTCTTTCTTTCTTTTTTGCTGATTGGCTAATTTGGTAGAATAGGAAGCATGCCTTACATGTATAAATGCCTATCTTTGTTTTAACTTGTGTGTTTGAGTCAAACTGCACCTAGAGAATCTGGTTTACCTCCCTATTTGTACTGGTTAGTCAAGCATAACTAGTAAAAAGAGTATAATGAATTGCCCTAAAATGTGTTGGGCCAGAATGGGTATTTGGTTGGAATGTAGGGCTGCCTGCCTCATCTCATTGCGTCCCTGGAAGTTGCTGGAGTTGTAAATTCTTGCAATAGATCTAGAGTTAATTCATTTTTCACTTATACTCATCTGGTTTGTATTAATTACTTGTAAACGACTATTGGAGTCAATCGAAATTGAGGGTGTGCTTTATTTTATTCCTTTAGATATCATGCCTATATGATTCAAATGGGTAAATATCATGCCTTTAGAATTCAATATTTATCTTTCATGTTTAGATATCCTACCTATAGGACTTAACTTATGTGGTTATATTTTTAGATATCCTACTTATAAGGTCCCAATATAACAAGCCTCAATTACACCTAGAAATCATATCTTTAGAAACTAATGCAACTTCAATGAATTTCTTTTATCTTGAAAAGATGTGTAATTACCTGATTATGTAATTGCTATCCTATTAATTACATAGCCAAGTAATTACACAGTCAAGTAATTACAGAGTATAGTATTTATAATGACCTGTTTATTTGCAAAAATATAATTACATTGTAATTCTTGCTGTCATGTTTGGTTGGACAAGTGTAATTACATTTAGACAAAATTTTCAGATTAAATATAGATAAGGTATTTAAATAATTTTTTTCGTAAAAATATATTAAAGAACTATAAACTGATAAATAATTAAATATTATGTAAGATCATATTTTATCTAATTATTTCGTGTGTTATTAGAAGGAAATTTTAATTTGCTACACTATTAATGTTTACGTGAATTCGCAGGCGATAAATTTATGGTCAAGGAAAAATAGCCACCTATTAAATGCAAGTACCTTTATTAAGCTTTGTTATGAGTTTTTTAGCTAAGTGAAATAATAAGAGTGAAATAAATTTAATGAAGAAAGGTCTAATTAAGTTAATTAGACCATTAGAGTATGTAGTTCATTCCAATAGCTAAGGTTAAACGAATCAAGAAGCAAAAAATGCGCTAGCTTGTAAAGAAACTCATAAACTATTTAATAGCACAACTAAGAATTATAGAAAATAAAAGAAAAATAATAAAGGAAGAAGCAGACTTGGTAGCAGAACACGTCTGAAATTGGAAAGTTGGAAAATGAGAAGAAGAAAATAAAAGGGAAATAATATAGTTGTAATAAAAAAGAATTAAAAATTCACATTATAATTACATTGTGTAATTACTACCAATTCTCACCTCCCCATAAAAATTAGAGGGTGTAATTACACTCCACCAATTACATTCAATTCTATGCTAACCAAATACTTATTTGGCCAGAAAACATGTCAAACTGTGTAATTACACCCAATTACACATAAATTCAATTCCTAAGTAATTTTTCAAACATGCTCTTATTCTACATGTTTCCACATTCAGAAATTGTCAATAGAATTTAATATAATCTCAATCAGTCTCTATCACTGTCACGACCCCAAACCATCCTGACCGTGATGGCGCCTATTGCTGTACTAGGCTAGCCAATTCATTACTTATAGCATAAAAGGACTTTTTTATTAATTCATTTACTAATCAGATATTATCATAAATCTTTCGTTTAAGCATTTCAAAACAAGCGGAAATATGTAAAACATTAAACACTGCCCGATCTCGGAGTCACTAGTCATGAGCAACTAAAAATACAAGTCTGATACTGTCTACTTAATACAAGATGAGCCTAAGAAATAATAAATGCTAAGAAGGAGAAGGCAAGCTGCAGACGCCGTACAATTACCTTGCAAATCTACGGAATACTTTAAAAGGAGCAGATCGGTTCTCACTCCGATGCCCTGGCACCTGAATCTGCACACAAGGTGCAGGGAGTAACGTGAGTACGCCAACTCAGTAAGTAACAATTATAACTAAAGACTGAGTGCAGTGACGAGCATTTAAAATCATATAAAACTCATAACATAAAAACCTCAGTGGAAATAACAGGATCATATCAGTAAATAATTTCCGAATATCTCGTAAAAATTCCAGTTTCAATGAAAGTTGTTTAAAACACTTGTTCAACATTTTCAATAGAGGCTCAGTATAAAAGAAGAGTGAAAACAGAAATTTCATAAAAACAAACTCCTCGGGCAAAGTATCACTCATATATAACCCCTCGGGCAAGCCTCTCAAACACGCGTGACTCAACTATCACCAATCAGCACTCACGCTCAATAGGTACCTTATAATAACAACTGCGTCGTGCAGTCCGATCCAAATATAGCCGACTGCGCTCACTGGGGGTGTGTTGACTCCGGAGGGGCTCCTACAGCCCAAGCGCTATATCACTGCAGCGTGCAACCCAATCCATACCGACGCGATACAACCGCAAGCTGTGGGTATCCTCAAGAATCAACTCCCAAAGCCCATCCACATTAGGCACACACATCTGACCCTGCATCCTCATCACACCATCATCACCAATAGCTACATCCCTGGCATCACCTCGCTGGACCCTATCTTGAAGAACAAGTAAGTGTGGGTCATCATACTAGCGCTCCCTGATACGATCATAAAGAGAAGACCTGGAGACCACGCAAGCCAATACCCGACTGGGCTCCGACATATCCAATCTCACAAACTGGGCCGCTAAGGCTTGAACATCAAGCGTTAAAGGTCTCTCTGCTGTTGGAACATATGCTAGACTCCCCAAACTCTCTGCTCGTCGACTCAAGCCATCGGCCACTACATTGGCCTTCCCTGAATGGTATAGAATAGTGATATCATAGTCCATAAGAGGATCCAACCATCTCCACTGACACAAATTCAGATCCTTCTGCTTGAACAGATGCTGCAGACTCCGATGATCAGTAAAAACCTCACAATGAACCCCATATAAATAATGACACCAAATCTTCAAGGCGTGAACAATGGCTTCTAACTCAAGATCATACACCGGATAATTCTTCTCATGGATCTTCAACTGGCGCGAGGCGTAGGCAATCATCCTGCCCTCCTGCATCAAGACACAACCAATGCCTATCCTCGAGGCATCATAATATACGGTATAAGAACCTGAAGTTGATGGCAAAAATAATTCTAGAGTTGTGGTCAAAGCAGCCCTGAGCTTCTGAAAGCTCTCCTCACACTCGTCCGACCACCTGAACGGAGCACCCTTCTGGGTTAATTTAGTCAAGGGCGAAGCAGTAGAAGAGAATCCCTCCACAAAACGACGGTAATAGCCCACCAAACCAAGAAACCTCATAACCTCTATAGCGGAGGACGGTCTGGACCAATCTGCACCGCCTCTATCTTCTTCGGATCCACCTGAATACCTTCACTGGACACCACGTGCCCCAAGAATGCTACTGAGCCAAGCCAGAACTTACACTTGGAGAACTTTGCATAAAGCTTCTCCTCCCTCAATCTCTGCAATACGACTCTCAAATGCTGAGCATGCTTCTCCTGGCTACGAGAATACACCAAGATGTCATCAATGGACACAATAACGAAGGAATCCAAATATGGCTGAAATACACTGTTCATCAAATGCATGAACCCTGCTGGGGCATTGGTTATCCCAAAAGACATCACCAAGAACTCATAATGGCCACAACGAGTCCTGAAAGCCATCTTAGGAATATCTGAATCCCGAATCTTCAGCTGATGATACCCGGATCACAAATCAATTTTAGAGAACACCCTGACTCCCTGAATCTGGTCAAACAAATCATCAATACGAGGCAAATTATACTTATTATGACTGTAACCTTGTTCAATTGCATGTAGTCAATACACATTCTCATAGAACCATCCTTCTTCTTCACAAATAACACCGGTGCACCCGAAGGTGACACACTAGGCCGAATGAACCCCTTATCTAGGAGTTCCTGAAGTTGCTCTTTCAATTCCTTCAACTCCGTCGATGCCATACGATACGATGGAATAGAAATAGGCTGAGTGTCTGGCACCAAATCAATACCAAAATCAATATCCTTGTCGGGCGGCATGCCCTACAAGTCTACAGGGAACACATCCAGAAAATCACAGACCACATGAACAAAATCAATAGTGGGAGTCTTAGCACTGACATCCCTCACAAAAGCCAAATACGATAGACATCCTTTATCCACCATACACTGAGCCTTCAGGTATGAAATCACCCTACTAGGCACATAATCAATGGAACCTCACCACTCGACCCTCGGAGATCTCGGCATCGCTAAGGTCAAGGTCTTAGCGTGATAATAGACAATCCATGCCCAATATCACATCGACGTCAACCATTCTGAGCAATAACAGACCCACTCGGGTATCTAGACCCCCAATAGACACCACACGTGACCGTACGCACGGTCCACAACAACAGTATCGCCCACCGGAGTTGACACATGAACAAATGTAATAAAGGACTCACGGGAAATATCCAGAAAATGGGTAAAATATGACGAAACATAGAAATATGTGGAACCAGGATCAAATAATATTGAGGCATCTCGGTGACAAATTAAAACAATACCTATAATCACGGCATCTGAGGCCATAGCATCTGGTCTAGTTAGATGTGCATAAAAACGGGCCTGACCTCCACCTGATCGACCTCCCCCTCTAGGGAGGCCTCTAGCTGCCTGACCCCCACCCCTAGATGTTTGGGCGGGTGGTGAAGTAATTGGAGCTGAAGTCGAGGGCTGACTCCTCTGCTGAGATGGACCCCCAAGAAAATGAGGACACTGCCTCCTCATATGCCCAAACTCTCCCGGATAAGTGATAGAAGAACCTGTCTTGGAGGAACCCTGAGCTGATGGTTCACGGGATGAACTCTGGGCTGGGAGGGCACTGAATGATGGGTGCCCCTGATGAGAACTGTAAGGACCATGACTAGATGATCCACCACGATGACTTGAGCGGGCTAATTGAGCCTTCCTGAATGGACGGTCTCTGCCGTGCTGGAACTGTCTTCATGAAGGGACACCAACAAAACTACCAGATCCTCGAGGCCTCTTGGCCTCCCTCTCATCTCTCTCCTAGCAATGAACTGACTCAATCTCTTGGGCAATATCAACAACCTCCTCAAAAGTAGCACCCGATACTCACTCCCTGGTCATGAGAATCCGAAGCTGATATGAGAGACCATCCACAAACCTCCAGATCCTCTCCCTGTCCGTAGGAACCAACTAAAAAGCATGACGAGCTAGCTCTGAAAACCTCGTCTCATATTGCATCACGGTCAGATCACCCTGACGCAACTGCTCGAACTGCCTGCGCAGCTCCTCTCTGTGGGACTGTGGCATATACTTCTCCAGAATGATAATGGAGAACTGCTGCCAGGTAAGGGGTGATGCACCAACAGGCCTACGCCTCTCATAAGCCTCCCACCAAGTAATGTCAGCTCATGAAAACTAGAACGTAGTGAACGAGACCCCAGTGGTCTCCAATATACCCGCTGTGCGCAGAATCCTCTAACACCTATCTAAGAAAACCTGGGCGTTCTCGCCCTCTCTGCCATTGAAAGTCGGAGGTTAAAGTCTACCAAACCTCTCCAACCTGCACTGCTCGTCATCTAGCATGACGTGAATCACATAATCCTGAACAGGTGCAATCGGCTAGGCTGGGGCTGCCCCCGGTGTTTGAAGTTCCTGAACAACCTGCTCGGGTGTAGAGATGACAGGAGTCTGAGTGCCTCCCCCGACCTGAGATGTAGCTGCTGTAGAAGAAACAGCGACCTCCTGAGCAAGACTGGTGTACACGGTCAATATCTGTGCCAAGGTCTCCTGAAGGCCTGGGTTAACAATAGGCGCAACCGGTGCCTGTGCTGGTCATGCTGGGACCTGATATGGAATAACAGGTGGATCTATGGGTACTTCCCCAATTGCTGCACGGGATGCACCTCTACCTTTACCACGGCCTCGACCCCTCACGGTCCTAGCTGGTGGCTGATCATCCTATCCGGTAGCACGTATCCTCACCATCTGTGACAGAATGAAAAATAGAAGTTTAGTTACCAGAATCAACAGGTTCGCATGACAAGAATTCAAGAATGTGAGATTTTTCCTAAGGGTTGTGCAGCCTCTCGAAGATAACTACAGATTTCTCCGTACCGAACCGCAAGACTCTACTAAACCTGCTCATGACAGGTGAGTCCTATGTAACCTAGAGCTCTGATACCAACTTGTCACGACCCCAAACCACCCTAGCCGTGATGGCACCTATCGTAGTACTAGGCTAGCCAATTCGTTACTTATAGCACAAAAGGACTTTTGCATTAATTCGTTTACTAATTAGATATTATCATAAATCTTTCGTTTAAGCATTTCAAAACAAGCAAAAATATGTAAAACATTAAACACTACTCGATGTCGGAGTCACTAGTCATGAGCAACTAAAAATACAAGTCTGATACTGTCTACTTAATACAAGATGAGTCTAGGAAATAGTAAATGCTAAAAGATAGGAATGAGAAGGCAAGGCTGCGGATGCCGTGCAACTACCTCGCAAATCACCGGAATACTCTGAAAGGAGCAGATCAGCTCTCACCCTGATGCCCTAGCACCTGAATCTGCACACAAGGTGCAGGGAGTAATGTGAGTACGCCAACTCAGTAATTATAACTAAAGACTGAGTGCAGTGACGAGCATTTAAAATCATATAAAACTCATAACATAAAAACCTCAGTGGAAATAACAGGATCATATCAGTAAATAATTTCCGAATATCTCGTAAAAATTCCAGTTTCAATGAAAGTTGTTTAAAACACTTGTTCAACATTTTCAATAGGGGCTCAATATAATAGAAGAGTGAAAACAGAAATTTCATAAAAACAAACTCCTCGAGCAAAGTATCACTAATATATAACCCCTCGGGCAAGCCTCTCAGTCACTCGTGACACAACTATCACCAATCAGCACTCACACTCAGCACTCACGCTCAATAGGTACCTTATAATAGCTGATGCGTCGTGTAGCACGATCCATATATAGTCGACTGCGCTCATTGGGCGTGTGCAGACTCCGGAGGGGCTCTTACAGCCCAAAAGCTATATTGCTGCAGCGTGCAGCCCGATCCATACTGGCACAATACAACCGCGAGCTATGGGCATCCTCAAGAATCAACTCCCGAAGCCTATCTATATTAGGCACACGCATCCGACCCTGCATCCTCATCACACCATCATCACCAATAGCTACATCCCTGGCATCACCTTGCCGGACCCTATCTTGAAGAACAAGTAAGTGTGGGTCATCATACTAGCTCCCTGATATGATCATAAAGAGAAGACCTGGAGACCACGCAAGCCAATACCCGACTGGGCTCCGACATATCCAATCTCACAAACTAGGCCGCTAAGGCCTGAACATCAAGTGCTAAAGGTCTCTCTGCTGCTGGAAGATATGCTAGACTCCCCAAACTCTCTGCTCGTCGACTCAAGGCATCGAACACTACATTGGCCTTCCCTGAATGGTATATAATAGTGATATCATAGTCCTAAAGAAGCTCTAACCATCTCCGTTGATGCAAATTCAAATCCTTCTGCTTGAACAGATGCTGCAGACTCCGATGATCAGTAAAAACCTCACAATGAACCCCATAAAAATAATGACACCAAATCTTCAAGGTGTGAACAATGGCTGCTAACTCAAGATCATACACCAGATAATTCTTCTCATGGATCTTCAACTGGCGCGAGGCGTAGGCAATCACCCTACCCTCCTGCATCAAGACACAACCAATGCCTATCCTTGAGGCATCACAATATACGGTATAAGAACCTGAAGCTGATGGCAAAACTAACATTGGAGCTGTGGTCAAAACAGCCTTGAGCTTCTGAAAGCTCTCCTCGCACTCGTCCGACCACCTGAATGGAGCACCCTTCTGGGTTAATTTAGTCAAGGGCAAGAAGTAGAAGAGAATCCCTCCACAAAACGACGGTAATAGCCCACCAAACCAAGAAATCTCCTAATCTCTATAGCTGAGGACGGTCTAGACCAACTTTGCACCGCCTCTATCTTCTTCGGATCCACCCGAATACCCTCACTGGACATCACATGCCCTAAGAATGCTACTGATACAAGCCAGAACTCACACTTGGAGAACATTGCATAAATCTTCTTCTCCCTCAATCTCTGGAATACGACTCTCAAATGCTGAGCATGCTCCTCCTGGCTACGAGAATACACCAGGATGTCATCAATGGACACAATAATGAAGGAATCCAAATATGGCTGAAATACACTGTTCATCAAATGCATGAACACTGTTGGGGCATTGGTCATCCCAAAAGGCATCTCATAATGGCCATAACGAGTCCTGAAAGACGTCTTAGGAATATCTGAATCTTGAATCTTCAGCTGATGATACCCGGATCACAAATCAATCTTAGAGAACACCCTCGCTCCCTGAAGTTAGTCAAACAAATCATCAACACGAGGAAAAGGATACTTATTATTGACTGTAACCTTGTTCAATTGCTTGTAGTCAATACACATTCTCATGGAACCATCCTTCTTCTTCACAAATAACACTGGTGCACCCAAAGGTGACACACTAGGCCGAATGAACCCCTTATCTAGGAGTTCCTGAAGCTGCTCTTTCAATTGCTTCAACTCCGTCGGTTCCATACAATACAATGTAATAGAAATAGGCTGAGTTCCTGACACCAAATCAATACCAAAATCAATATCCCTGTTGGGCGGCATGCCCTACAAGTCTGCAGGGAACACATCCAGAATATCACGGACCATAGGAACAGAATCAATAGTGGGAGTCTTAGCACTGACATCCCTCACAAAAGCCAAATACGATAGACACCCTTTATCCACCGTACGCTGAGCTTTCAGGTATGAAATCACCCTACTAGGCACATAATCAATGGAACTTCTCCACTCAACCCTCGGAGGTCTCGGCATCGCTAAGGTCACGGTCTTAGCGTGATAGTCTAGAATAACAATGACATGGAGATAGCCAATCCATTCCCATCACATCAAAGTTAATCATGCTGAGCAATAACAGACCCACTCGGGTCTCTAGACCCCTAATAGACACCACACATGACTGTACGCACGGTCTAAAACAACAGTATCGCCCACCGGATGAAAATCTACTCCGCGATGTCCTTGCCGCTCGACTCGGTCTCAAATTGCCTCGAATATATCCAAAAATCAGAATCATAACATCAATACATGCTAAAGGAACAAAGCCCACACAAATATTATCAAATCAAATCAAAAATTTCGAAAATAGCCTAACCCGACCCCCAGGCCCACGTCTTGGAATTTGATAAAAATCACGAAACCAGAATGTTTATCCTCTCACGAGTCCATACATACCAAATTTATGAAAATCTAACTTCGTTTGACCCCTCAATCACCCAATTCTTAGTCTCAAGTTCCAAGCCCTAATCCCCCAATTCTCACCCTTAAATCCCAAAAATTTCATGCTTAATCAGTTAGAATTTACCATAGAATCAAGTTTTAGGTCCAAAAACATTACCAAAGTGTTTCCCCTTGAATCCCTCTTCAAAATCCCTTAAAAAGCTCCAAGTCCGAACGGAAATGGTGGAAAATAACCCAAAATTCGCGAAGGGTCCAATTTATACTTTCTGCCCAGCTAATCCGCATCTGCGGCCCATACGCTGCATCTGTGGTCTCCGCTTCTGCAGAAAATTATCCGCTCCTGCGGATTCAACTTATCAAGCCCCACACCGCATCTACGGTCTCCACTTCGCACTTGCGGGCTCGCAGGTGCGCTCACTCGTCTGCTTCTGCAGAAAATCCCCCAGGCCTCCAACTTCACACTTGTGACCCTATACCGATCATGTGATCGCCGCACCTGTGATCTCCCTTACGCAGGTGTGGAGAACTAGAAACAGTAGCACCAATAGGTTTTTTCCCAAGTTCTAACTCCCCGATGGCCATCCGAAATCACCCCGAGCCCCTTGGGGCCTCAACAAAATATACCAAGACCTCATATATCATCACCCGAACTTAGTCAAACCCTCGGAACACTCAAAACAACATCAAGACACCAAATTAACCCGAAATTCAAGCCTAAGGATTTCTAAACTTCCGAAATTTACCAACAATGTCGAAATCAACCAAACCACGTCCGAATGACTTGAAATGTTGCACACACATCAAAAATGACACTACGAACCTATTCTAACTTCCAGAATTCCATTCCGACCTGATAGCTAATTTTCCATTGCCGACTGAAAATTGCCAAAAATCCAATTTTGCCAATTCAAGCCTAATTCTACCGCGGTCCTCCGAATCACATTCCGAACACGCTCCTAAGTCCCAAATCACCTAACAAATCTATCTGAACCATAAAAACCAAATTCCGAGGTTATTTACCTATAAGTCAACTTCCGGTCGACTTTTCCAACTAATTAACCAACTTAAGAGACTAAGTGTCTCATTTCTCTCCAAAATCACTCCAAAACCGAGCCAACTGACCCGACACAACATAATAGAGCTGAACAACGAATAATGAAGCAGAAATAGGAAAAAAAGGGGCTAAGCTCTCGGAACTACCGGCCGGGTCGTTACAATCACAATCAAGAAATTATGCCTATAGGTATATAACGAATTAGTTTTTATTACTAGACTATATTACACGCCTAATAAGGTTAAGTTGGATCTGGTCAGCCTTTTTTCTTACTCGAATAATTTATTTAAAAAATATGTGTGACGATCCGATAGGTCATTTTGAGTACTAGATACTTTTTCTATGTTTTGAGACCTCCCGCTGCTCTATTTAATGATTCATGACTTGCGTGCGTGATCCATGCCATTTTTCGGAAAGCTATTATGTGGAATTTTGAAGAAAATATGATTTTTATCTTTAAAAAAGAACTCGTGTTGACCAAAGTCAACATTTTTGGTAAACGACCTCGGATCAGTGTTCAGGCTTTAGACAATCAGTTCGTGAGGTTGGATGTTTCGGAGCCTAGACAGGTTCTTGCTTCTGTTGTGGCACATTCATCTTTGTTGAAACGTATCAAGGCTCACTAGTTTGTTGATCCTTACTTGTTGGTGTTGAAATACATGGAGGTGGTTCCAAGAAGGTTGTGATTGGTGATGATGGTGTTATGTGGCTTCAGGGCCGGATTTGTATTTTGAATGTTGATGGGTTGAGAGATTTGATCCTTGAGGAGGCCCACAGTTTGCGATATTGCATTCACCCAGGTGTCACGAAGATGTACTGTGACTTGAAACAACACTATTGGTGGCGGAAGATGAAGAAAGATATAGTCAGTCTTGTCTCTCGGTGTTTGAACTGTCAATAGGTGAAGTATGAGTATTAGAAACCGGGTGGGTTGACTCAGAGATTGGAGATACCGGAGTGGAAGTTGGAGCACATCACTATGGGTTTTGTGGTAGGTTTACCATGGACCTTGAGGAAATATGACACAGTTTGGGTTATTACGGACCGGTTGACTAAGTCCGTACAATTTATTCCATTACTGGCATCCTATTCTTCAGAGCGGTTGGTTTAGATTAGCATCTGAGAGATATCCACCTGCACAACGTGCCTATTTATATCATTTCTAACTGGGGCACGCATTTCATGTCACATTTTTGGAGAGCCGTGCAGCGTGAGTTGGGTATGCGTGTCAAGCTGAGTACCACATTTCATCCTTAGACGGACGGACAGTCCGAACGTATTATTCATATTTTGGAGGACATGTTGCGGCATGCTCTAAGGATTTTGGAGGTTAGTGGGACCAATTTTTACCTTTAGCGGAGTTCTCATACAATAACAACTATCAGTCGAGCATCAAATACGAGCGAATTCAAACAATGGTAGTGGTGAGTGACGACTACCAGATGATGCAAACGAAGACGAGCGAAATCTAAGAGACAGAGGAGAAATCATTGAGGATTTTACCTGAGAGGAGAAATGTCAACTGTTGAAGGCAAAGACCCCTCGGACAAAGTTTCAATGTCCAGAGGTCGTTACATTTGACATCTTGACCAGTTGACCTCGAATAATCATGATGAAGCTCTGAGAAATGTTCATGCATGCATCGATTTGATAGAGCACAAAAGAAATCAGAAGACTCAGAGTTTCATTTTTCTGCTAAGGTTCAGCTTTGAGGCTTTTTGAATTTGAGTGATGAAATACGGAAGAAACCGGCGAGATTCGCGGATTCAAGAGAAAAAGAGGATGATTTCATGGTTGATTAGTGACCTTGCACGAATTTGTGCAAGGTTTTGAAGATTGATGTGGCCGACGGAGGGAGAGAATATAGGGGGAAAGGAGAAAGGGGCGGCTGGTCAATAGGGAAATGATTTAGGGTTTGGGAGTAACCAGGCTGGTCCCTAAGGTTAAAGTTAAGGGAAAAGATCTGGCCCATTAGATCATTTGATCAATGGCCCTGATAATTCAGGTGTTGAAAGGTTTTAAAAGGCTTTTTTATGAGGAAATATGGGAGCCGTTGGATCTTTGTATTTCAATGGTGGAGATGAGGTCTGGAAAGCGATAAAAATTAAAAAAATCTAGATTAAACGTAGGTCATTGATCAAAGAGATTAACGACTCAGAATTTTGTGTGTGTGTTTCTTGTATGAGTGTTTGAGAGCGGTGACATGGCAAAATTCTATTGGCTAAGAGAGTGTCGCAGATTGCCAGCTTGGTCTGGTGAGTTGTTAGACTGGGTCAGATGGGAATTGGGCCAATACTTTGGGCTAATTTCAATTTAAGAGATGGCAAATTCTTGTTTAGGAGTGCAATTGCAATATAGCTATTCAGTTTTTAAACCTTTTGAAATTAATTTAATTAAACTTAATGAATTCCAATAAAACATGATAGAAATTATAATCATCAAATACACCATTAATATTTTAATTAATTAATTATTTATAAAAATACTTTATTTCTCAAGTTATAACATTAATATCGGATAACTATTTGAAATACTAGGCTAGTTAATTAAAATTAAGGATTAATTTGTTAAATTAACTACGAAACTTATGTAAGAAATATAAAAGTTATTTTAACAATCTCAAAAATAGTAAGTGTAACATACCTTATAATTATGTAATAGCAAATTATTAATTTCTAACTTATTAATTACTAATTTATACAAAAATAGGTATTAGTAATTAAAAAATATATTCGACACATTTATTGAAAATCATTAATTATAAATAAATTTAGTTTAAAAAGAAGGGTCAAAATTAGTCGTCAACAAATTTCGTTTACACAAAAGTCAAACCTAGGTCAACTCTTATTGCTTAAACCTCCAACACAATGGAACTAAGTGTTTTAATTTACTCCAAAACCTTCCCAAAACTAAATCAACCATCAGGTCACAAAATACCAAACAAGCATACGAGAAGCACCAAAAAGGAAATGCGGCTCAAATACACAAAATAACCGGCCAAGTCATTACACTGCATCTCAAAGGGGACTTATAAGTGGTGAAAATTCACAAAGACATTCCCAGAGTAGCACTCTTTCTATTCCCAAAAGACTTACGTTCCTCAACTTTGGTAATTTAATTTTTCCGTCTGCAAAGTTTCAACAAATGGCTGATGAAAGAGATGAGTTTTTTCGAACTATACCTTCTTTTAGTAGCCTTCATCTCCATTGACGCCTTTCTAGGTTATTTTCACGGAAACTTCATATTCAAGGCAAAAAAAATTGAATTACTAGGAGAAGTAAAAGAGAACAAAAATGATTGAGAAATTTGGGGATGCAAAGTCGACATGGAAGGAGAAGAAGAAAGAAGAAAGAAGAAAAGAAAAAAACAACTAGAAATGGGTCTGTAATGCTGGGCTAAGGGATGAAAAAAATTCAAGTTATGTACAAAGTGAACCAACTCGATAAAAAGGTAAACTATGTGTCAAATTTGGTTGGGATGTTGCCGCTAACTGATACAGACAGTAATTTTTTCAAATACAATATCAGCAAAAATTAAGCAAGGAAGGGTGAAGGATGGAAATAAGAATAACATAATGATACATCAATTTCCCACGCTCCTTGAAGTAGCATATATATATATATATATATATATGTAGGATAAAATTCATTCCAAATGTCAAAATCATATACTATTATTGCACCTTAACTATAAAAGTCCACATTCTAAAAGGAAATAAAGAAAGAAAAGAGCAAAAAAGGAAAAAAAAGGGAAATGAAAGGAAGTCTATAAGTAGTTATGTACATCATGGAAATGGTTTTCTTGTTGCATGATTTTACACAGAGATGCGTACTTTCTTTTTCGACTCTGTTAAATGGCTTCATCAAGTGTAATGACCCGGCTGGTCATTTTGAGTATTATAGACCCTCCCCCCATTGCTTATTCCATGCTCATTTGTTGTCATGTGAATTACTGAGGTGGTTGGTTTGGTTCCAGAATTGTTTCAAAATGAGTTGGGACACTTAGTCCCAAGGCTGGAAGCCTAAGTTGTAAGAATGGACTGGATGTTGACTTATGTGCAAATAACTCTGAAATAAAGTTTTGATGGTTCTGATAGCTCTGTATGGTAATTTTTGTCTTAGCAGTATGTTTGGATATTGATTTGGAGGCCCAAAAATGATTTTGGCTTGAATTGGCGAAAGCTAGAAAAGTTGAAGTTTGGAGGGTTGAAAAGTTTGACCAAGAGTTGACTTTGTGGTTACCGGGCTCGAATTTTGGTTTCGGAAGTTGGAATAAGTCCGTTGTGTCATTTATGACTTGTGTGAAAAATTAGAGATCAACCGGAGTTGGTTTAATGTGTTTCACATTAGTTTTGGAAGTTAGAAGTTCATAAGTTCATTAGGCCTGAATCGACGTGTGATTCATGGTTTTAGTGTTGTTTGATGTGATTTGAGACTTCAAGTGAGTTTGTATGATATTTTAGGACTTGTTGGTATATTTGGTTGAGGTCCCGGGGGCCTCAGGTGGATTTTAGATGGTTAACGGATTGAAATTGGACGTAGAAGATTTGCTTAAGTTACTAATGGTTGTGCTTCTGGTTTCCTTGTACGCGATTGCGAGTGGAAGTCTGCGATCACGAAGATTTGATTGGGTGATTATGAAAAATTGTTCTATGCGATCCCGAGAATAGGTCTGCGATCGCGGAGCTATGTTCAGTAGTACTATGTGAACACGAGGTTGTACCGCGTTCGCGAAGAAGGAAGGAGGGGTGGATGGAAGCCACACGTTTGTTCATGTTGAGGAGGCGTGCGATCACATTATTGAGTTTCAGTGCACCACATTCCGGGTTGTTTGTTCGCGTTCGCGAAGAGTAATTTGGAGGGCTATGATTTTTGTTCTTCGCTATCGCGAGGGACTTTCTACGATCGCGAAGAGGAGCATTTGGGCAGAATATAAGATTTCAAAAATGAGGGTTAAAGTATTATTTCACATTTGGACTTTGGGAGCTCGGATTGAGGCGATTCTTGGAGGGATTTTCAAGAACTTGATTAGGGTAAGTGATTCTAACTCAGATTTGGTTAATATACATGAATCTATCATCGTTTTTACCATTTAATTAGTGTTTTGGGTTGGAAAATTAGGAAAATTTTTAAAAACTTCATAAACTATAATTTGAGGGTTTGAGGGTCGAGTTGAGATCGGAATTGAGTAATTCTAGTATGGTTGGACTCGTCGTTCGATCGGTGTTCGGATTTTGTTAATTTTGTCGAATTCCTAGACATGGGCCTGATCTCGTCTAAATCACACCTCTATTTGAGGTAATGAACGGTTGATGCAATAGTAGTACCCAACAAGGAGTCCTGGTCGATTTTCCACAGGGAGCTATGAATGGGACTTAGGAGTATATACTATAGTGAATGAGCTTCAATTATCTCAAATTGCTCTTCCACAAAATTGGTTTGTTTCTAAGTCTATTTTAAACTAAGAATAACTATGAACTGAAACTGGGAAATTGTTTTGTTGTTTTTCAGATGATATAAAAGGGCTAGGGTTATGACCTTCACCTAGGTGTTCTCTTAATGGGTTGCAAGCCTTAAAGCTTGTTTTATTGGTCGGGGTGTATTATAGTTATCAACATTCACGTACCCACTCAATACCTCTTGGTCAGAGAGTGATTTTACCTAATTTATCTTTCTCAAGTCCAAATGGGTATTGAACAAATCAGTTGATAATAAGCTCAAGTCGGGTTTTACTATCTCTAGGTCAAACCTTTATTTGGCTTATCAATCTCTCGATAGACCCAATTTCTTGCTAGCCAAGTTTTCCTAGACTAAGTCTCTCTTTCTCAAGTAGAGACCAAGTCAAATAGGCATGAAATAATGTTTGCAACCATTAAATCTTCAAATAAAAGAAAGAACAAGGCTAGATAATCAACATCCAACCATAAAAACAAGCAATAAATCAAACACCCATTAAGTTCCACACTAGGGTTGGGTCACAACCCTAGTGAAAATTTAGCTACTCATGTTTAAATTAGAATAAGAAGAAGAAGAAGAAGTGATAATTAAACACATATTAATGATTAAGATGATAAAAGTAATATTCAAAAAGCTCAAAATAACAAAAACTACTAAAAGGAGCAAAGTAAACGGCTGCTGATATCAAAAGTTACAAAAGTTGACCTAAAAAAGTGAAACTCTTCTATTTATACAATGCTGGAATTTTCGGATAAAAATGCCTTTTCGCAGGTTCTACGGTTGCACAATTTCATGTGCGGTCCACTCTTTGCTTCAGATTGACAGGATTGGAATCTTGCGGCCACATAATTTTGAACTGCGGTTGCATCAATCTCTTTCTGCAGTCCGCACATTTCTGAGTGCGGCTGCACATGGCTCTTTTGCGGACCGCACAAATGCAACTGCAGCCTCATAGCTGATCTTCTGCGGCCGCACAATAATTGTGCGGTCCGCATTTATGTTGAACTTGATATGCATGTTCTCTGAACTTTTGGTTTTGCCTTGCTTCTACGGCCGCACTTCTCACAGGTCTCTGATAAGTTCTTTGGTGCAATCTCATCTGCGGTCCGCACTTTAGAGCTTTTGTGCATGTTTGTGTCCTTGGTTCAGATTACTCCTTCTTGAGTTGGATTTCATCTTTGAGGCTCATTTTCCACCATTCCTTCAATTAAGCATTTTTCATCAGTTTTCGAGAACATAATTAAATTCTTTTGGACTAAAACGAAAGCAAAAAGGTGCTAATATGTAGTCAAAATCCCCACTCATCAACTCCCCCAAACTTAAGCTTTTGCTTGTCCTCAAGCAATAAGGTAATTTCGACTTCCACAAGTTAAGAGCTATTCAAGCTAATCAAAAATGCATCAATCACACATCAATTGGGACCAACAATTACCCACACATTTATGAGTTATTAACAAGGCAATTGGTTGATCTTTTAAGCACAAATATTTCTAATGTGACACTTGAGCATCAAGAGTTGACTTAATTCATCAAGGAAGCTCGCTATTTCATGTAGTCATTTTGGATCCCAAACTCTTTATCCTCTACTCTCTGTTTTCATATCTCACTTAAGAATATAACATTTAATTCAAATATTTGTGAAAGGTTCGCTCATCTCTCTCAAAAGAATGTTACAAGTACGACTTTAAGTACCATAGGCTTGAACCTCATGTAAATCAACACTAATATAAGCTCACTCGGCTTGAAATTACATATGGCTTTTTCGGAATGCAATGAAGGCTTTTGGACTAAGGTTGGATATGCTATGATAGAACATGTTCATTTTTCCTTAAGCACTCCATTTTCTCTTATCAACTCACGCTTTGCCAACTTTTTGAGGCATTTTATTTTCCATAGGGGGATTAGAGAGACGTAGCATCACTCTTTCTTGGTCATGATATTAATTTCCTCCTTCTTCGTTTTCTCCATGATTTGCATCACTACTATTATTTAAAATCCCTTCAACTTTTCAACTTATTCACTTTCTTTTTGCATTTTTCTTTTTGTTCTTCTTTATTTTTCTTGCCTTTACTTCTCTTCATTTACTTTCTCTTTTTGTTCCTTGATACCTTTTTTTCAAACTCCTCGTCTCTCCCCCAATCTTATGTTTTTAGCCAATTATTTCACAAGAGCGTTAAGGAAAGCTCGGGTGCTAAGAGAGGGTCACGACAGGACGGGTAAAGGCTTGTAACATGGTGGGCCATGGAAAATTTCAAGAGGGTCAAGGAGAGCCTACAATCACTTCTCAAGCCGAGCAAAACTTAAAATTTCTCCTAGAAACACATTCGGGGCAAGTTCTAGACCATTTGCACGGGTACTTGGACTTGCACCAAAAACATCTCATCTCTCATGCAACTGGATTGTTAAAAAGGATAGAGTCGAGGGCCCACATCAACCATATTCAAGATTGAAAATCACTATGGCTCGACTAAACCACTCGATAATTGCCTAAGTCAACACAAGAGTCACAAGGTCACTAACTAGAGCTACTCATTTCCAAAAAAAACTTATTTTTAACCATAAGCACGTAATTAAGTGTGTTGGTACCAAGTGAATCATGTTTGACTCTTCGGGCTTTACTCAATTAGGTCTTTTTATTCATTACTACTACTATTCTTACCTAAAACCAAAAATAGACTCAATCCCTTAAGAAGGTTGTCACGCCATCCATCGTTGGGAAGAATCACCCGGTTCGCACAAAAACAACATTTGGAAAGAACCGTGGCATTAAGAAACCAAAGGCTTATTGACCACTTAAACATAAAAAGAAACTACTATATTAAAATGAAGCTATTAGACTAAACAAGAATCTACTGAATTAAACGTTGACTAATAACAAAACAAAATAAAGAAGCTACAAAGCAAGCTACTGAAAGCAAAAATGAATATACATAATGATAGAGGTAAGAGAAAATATATACATCAATAAAGAGAGAGAGAGAGAGGGAAGAATATATACATAATAAAAAGAAAAAGGAAAATGTTATCAGTTATTACAAACCAAATGTCAAATCATCCAAATATCAAATAAACTCCACCCCTCGAATAAGAATAAGTATTGTCCCCAATGCTTAACAAAATAAGAATAAGGAAAGGTAAGAGTAAAGAGGACTCCCTATGTGGCCTTGGACATCTCTGCGTCCATAGCAGCGTCACCTCCCTCAGCCTTCTCTAACTGAATGTCATCATCCTCAGCTCTGGGAGTAGCTGGGTTGGTGAACATCTGTTGCATCACCTCAACAGTGTCGGCAGCCAGGTATGGCTCCTCCGACTGGCCAGCTGGTTCCACTGGTGCCGATGGTTCTTCTGGATCTACTGGTGCTGCTGGAGTAGCTGATTTCTTGGATGCCTGGGATTTCTTCATCTTCTTTACCTGCTTCCCAAGCTCCTCAATTACTGCTCCATGTGCTACCAAAGTGTCCATGATGGTCTGCTGGTTCTCCAAAATCTTTTTCAACGTATGCTCCACTGTTGGAGGAATCTGGGGTGCCGGGGTTAATAACTGTGCTGCAATAGCACTGGATATGTCAGTCAGCTTTCTTGTGGTTGTATGCATTTAGTTGTTGAGGCTCGCCAGTATTTGGGATACTCACAGCGCAGATAGTGGATGAGCGGACATAGGCACCAGCCTCAAAGTCGAGGTGGAGGGAACTGATGCTGAAGTCCCTGAAGAAAGAGATGGATGCACTGGTAGAAGGCACTGCTGTAGTGAAAGGCATGTCTGTTGACTCTGCCGCTACCACCAAAGGCTCATCAAACTGGCCCGCGATAGTTGTCGGCTGACCCTTATTCTTCGGGTTTCTCGAGTCCTTCAGAGAATACCAAGTGAAGGCTTCTTTCCTGATCCTTTGTGTCAAAATTCTTTGGCTCCACCCCCGCATCTGTAAGGTACTCCGTGATAGTGTTGGGACACGGGTAGGAGCTGTCACTTTGCTTGCTAACCAAAGACATGTTAGTCAACATCACGATGCCCACATTGATTGGGTACCCGGCCATGATAAAGGCGACTAGCACTGCCCGCGTAATTGGGAGATTTGTTTCATTTTGGCACGGGTCTATTCTGCTACACACAAATGTCTGCCATCCCTTTGCCTCAAAATTTAGGGTGTTCCGCTGAATAGGAACCCCTGCTGTGATTCATGGTGGTGGTGGTCCCGGAGCTACTAGCTCTCAACTAACCATGGGCGAGCTGCATCGCCCATAGCCAGCGTTTCCAAGTATTGCACCGGCTCAACATCCTCCAATCCTAAGTATGTGTTCAAGGTTCTCTGGTCAAACCTCACTTTCAGATTCCTCACTTTTGTCACTTTTTCCCCCTTCTTTATGTGCACCACATTGGCGTAAAATTCAAGGACCAGGTACTCTTTGGCATCTACCACACTTTGAGTGAACCATGTCCACCCCTTCCTCTCCGAAAATTTTCTCAACACCGCCGGGTTGTATTTATCAAGATCTTTCAATAAGAACAGACATTCAAGAGTGAGCGATCTCGACGGTCACCACTCCTAGAAACTATTGAATACAGGTAGACTGACGAACCTATCTTCCCAAATCTCTTTCTTCTTCGACCTCTCAAGGCCGGCAACTCTTGTATCACCCCCTCGGCTATTATCGAGGATATCATCCACATTCACTATAGTAGCTAGTGCATTGGGGGCATGTCTGGATGAAGGCTCCAAAGCCTAACTATTACCTTTCGACCCCTCAGAAGTTCTCTCAAAAGAGGTAGGCTCTTTCTCAGTTGGTATCTGTCTTAAGCTAGTTGTGGATGTGATTGCACAGCAGGATGCTCTTGCACTGAGTTTCCCTCTGATGCTTCCCTAGAGGGGGCATGTGAACTTGATTTGGAGGGTTCTGGCTGTCTACTTGGGCCTACTGTGGCCTTCTTACCTATCACTCTTTGGGGGGCGATGGGTAACGTGTTTTTGCCTCTGCCTCTGGAAGGTTCACCCCTCCCCTTTGATGTATCACCACGACCACGTGATCTAACCATATTCTGCACTAAAGAGCAGTAGGAGTTAGTTCTAGTTCAAGTGCAGGTAAGCAGAAAGTTGCAAAACAAAACATGTTACAGGGTGGGGAAGTGCGGTCCGCACAATTGCAAGTGCGGTGCAGAATGTAAATTTTTTAGTGCGGCTGCAAAGTGAATACCTTAAAAATGACAACTCTCTAAAAACAGAGAATGCCCCGATCTGCGGCCGCATACACTTTTCTGTGGCCGCGATTGAGTTTTTGCGAACCACACAAATTTCAAGTGCGGTACGCATGTTTTCCTAACCAAATGCTCTAAGCACGTAATTCTGTGGACCACACAATTCCTTGTGCGGCGGCACATTTCAAAATTAAATCGGGCACATTTCTATAGGGTTTCAATTTTCTGCACAAATTGAACATGGTAGTAGCAATTAAACATGATAAACCAAATACCCATTCCCCAAATAGCAACTAAGAGTTTACCTAACACAAATTACACCCCACATAGATATGAAATTGACAAATGGTCTAAAATAACAAATAAATTATAAACTAACTAAGAAAATTGAAGAATTCTAGAAATGATTTGAACATACTAACGATGGAGTGGTGTTAAGGAATGATCAAAGAGGCTAAATTAAATGGAAGATTATTGACTCAGTAGTGTGCAAGATTTTAGCCTTTGTTTTAATTTCTCATAGAGTGGAAAGTCTCAACAGTATCCTTAGGGATACTATTTATACTATCGAGGATTGGATAAGAGTTCAAGATACTAGTGCGGCCGCATAATTCCTTCTGCGGTCCGCACTCTGTTACCTGTTATTCAATTTCCTTCTGTTGATCTGCGGTCCACAGAATTACGTGTGCTACCGCAAATTTTGGTACGGATCGCATATTTCCTTGTGCAGCCAAACTTTGACCATTTCTCTGACAGACAAACTTCAGAGAGTTTGCAATTTTCCATTTTAGTTTGTGCGGTCCGCACAAGAATTGTGTGGCCGCATTTTCCTTCTGCTGCAGCATCAAGAATTGTGCGGTCCACACTTTTTTCTTACTTAGCCAATTTATTCTGAGCCCAGTTCCTATAAATCACATGCATTCCTGCAACACACTTCAAATCCAGTTAGCACAAAATAAGACCTATCTAAAAAAAAGAAGAAAAGAAAAAGAAAAAGAAACATGGATTGCCTTCCAAGAAGCACCTGATTTAACGTTGCGTCACGACGTAGATTGCCATCACTTCAAATGAATTACTGTCACCACGTGGCCATCATCAACTTGTCCAGAATCACGCTTCACTGGTGACCATTGACTCAGAATAACTCATCATTTTTGTTCTTTAAGTCCAAAGCACCAAAAGGTGACACCCACAATTTCAAAGGGATCACTCCATTTGGATTTCAGCTTTTCGGGAAATATCGTCAATCGTGAGCTGAACAAGAAAACAAGATCTCCCACCTTGAATTCCCTATTTCGGATGTATTCATCATGAAGGTACTTCATTCTTTCTTTGTATAAGGACAAACTTGCATATGCATGGTACTGGAATTCATCTAGTTCATTCAAATGTGCAACCCGCAAGGTGGCAGCTGCATCCCAATCAAGATTTAACTTGTTCAAAGCCCACATGGCCTTTGTGCTCAATTTCCACCGGAATATGACAAGCTTTGTCAAACACCAACCGATATGGAGACATCCCGGTAGGAGTTTTGAAAGCAGTCTGGTAAGCCGATAGTGCATCATCAAGCTTCTTTGACCAATCCGTCCGGTTAGCATTCACTGTTTTGGACAAAATACTCTTTATCTCCCGGTTTGAGACTTCCACTTGACCACTTGCTTGAGGATGATAGGGAGTTGTAACTTTATGAATGACACCATACTTGCTAAGCAAGGTGTCAAAAGCTTTGTTGCAAAAATGCGACCCCCATCGTTTATGATAGTCGTGGAGTGATAACCTTGTGAAGATGTTCTTCTTCAAAAATGCCACCACAATTATTGCTTCATTGTTGGGTAAAGAAATGGCCTCAACTCATTTTGACACATAATCGACACCTACCAAGATGTAGGTGTTTCCACAAGAACTCATAAAAGGTCCCATGAAGTTAATACCCCACACATCAAAAATATCAATCTACAAAATGGTGGTGAGGGGAATTTAATTTTTCTTTGAGATTCCACCGGCCCTTTGACATTCATCACAATGCTTGACTAGATCACTTGCATCCTTATAGAGAGTGGGCCAATAGAAACCGCAACTTAGCACTTTGGTCGCCGTTCTTGCTCCACCATGGTGACCACCATATGGTGAAGAATGACAAGACCCAAGAATTTCAACTTTTTCCTCCTTCAGTATGCATCTTCTAATCACTCCATCCGTACAAATTCGGAAAAAGGTACAGTTCATCCCAATAATAGTCTTGACAATCCCGTTTGAGCTTCTTCCTTTGGTTTGAAGAGAACTCATCCGGGATGATACCTCTCACAAGAAAATTTTCTAGATCCGCAAACCATGGCACCTATTTCATTGAAATGTCTAGGAGTTACTCATCGGGGAAGGAGTCATTGATTTCAAGGCCATCATGCGGCCTCCCCTCCTCCTCTAAACGAGGCAAGGTGTCCGCACTTGGTTTTCACTTCCTTTTCGGTCTTGGATGTCTTTATCAAACTCTTGCAACAAAAGCACCCATCTCATCAACAAAGCTTTGGAATCTTTCTTACTCATACCGAAATGCCGCATGATCCGTGTGGAAAATTACTTTTGTACCCATCAAATACGGACGGAACTTCTCAATAGCAAACACAATAGCAAGGAGCTCTTTTTCTGTTACAGTGTAATTGACTTGGGGCATCATTCATGGTCTTACTAGCATAGTAGACTGGATGAAAGATCTTGTTGATACATCGCCCCGAAACAACTCCAATTGCCACATCACTAGCATCACGTATGAGCTCAACTGGAATGCTCCAATTCGGGGCAGTGATAATGGGAGTAGTTGTCAACTTGAACTTGAGAAATTCAAGTGCTCTCATGCAATCATCATTGAAATGAAATTTAGTATATTTCTCCAAAAGCTTGCACAAGGGGTTCACCACTTTAGAAAAATTCTTTATGAAGCGCCAGTAGAACCCTGCATGACCCAAGAAACTTCTCACGCCCTTCACAGATATTGGAGGTGAAAGTTTAGAAATCACCTTTATTTTTGCCTTGACGACTTCTATCCCCTTCTTTGAAATCTTGTGGCCAAGGACAATACCCTCCTCGACCATGAAATGGCATTTCTCCCAATTCAACACCAAGTTCGTTTCTTCACACCTTGCCAATACCTTATCCAAATATGCCAAGAAATCATCAAAGAATCCTTGACTACCGAAAATTCGTCCATGAAGACTTCAAGGTAGTCCTCTACCATATCCGTAAATATCGCCATCATACACCATTGAAAAGTTGACGGTGCATTGCTTAAGCCAAACGTCATCTTCTTGAAAGTGAAAGTTGTTTTCTCTTGATCTTTCGGGGCAATAAGGATTTGAAACTAGCCCGAATATCCATCTAGAAAGAATTAGAACGCCCGCTCGCCTGGCCAATCGATCAAGCATTTGGTCAAGAAAGGGAAGTGGGAAAGGGTCTTTCCTTGTGACTTTGTGTAGCTTCCAATAGTCCATGCACACTCTCTATCTGGTTACCGTTCTTGTTGGAATCAACTCGTTCTTATCATTGGTGACCACAGTTATGCCCCCTTCTTTGGAACACATTGCACCAGAGAAGTCCACGAATTTCCAGAAATGGGGTAAACAACCCCGACATCCAACCACTTTATGATCTCCTTTTTTACCACCTCTTGCATTGCTTTATTGAGTATCCTTTGATGTTCAATGGAGTATTTTGCATCTTCCTCCAAATTAATATTGTGCATACAAAATGTGGGACTTATTCCCCGAATATCGGCCAATGTCCATACAATATCCTTCTTCCTCTTTTGCAGCACCGCCTATGTAGAATCTACCTTCACGTTAGTCAAACAAGAAGAAAGAATAATCTATAATGTAGAAGGGCCAAGAAATTCATAACGAAGATTTGGAGGCAATGGATTCAACTCCAAAATGGGGGGATCTTCAATTGAGGGCTTTGTTGGAGGAGTTGTCCTATTTTAAAGATCCAAGGACAATTTGCGGGGCTCATAAGTGCAAGATCCCATTCCCTGCAACGAGTTCACACATTCCATGAAGCCATCCATCTTGTCATCATCAAAGTTGATCAAGATGGCCTCCAATGTATCATCAACATTCATCACAACACTTGTTTCATCTATAATCACATCGGTCACCAAGTCCACGAAAGAACACATCTCTTTGCTATTTGGCTGCCTCATAGATTTGCACACGTGGAACACTACCTTTTCATCACCCACCCTGAAAGTGAGTTCACTAGCTTCACATCAACAAGAACCTTCCCTGTAGCAAGGAAAGGTCTACCAAGAATAATCTGCACCTAATAGTCCACTTTACAATCAAGAATCACAAAATCCACCGGGAGAATGAACTTGTCAACTCGAACCAATACATCCTCAATCACCCTAATAGTCTCTTTATTGTATGATCAGCCATTTGTAATCTCATAGATGTGGGTCTTGGTTGCCCAATTCCTAATGTCTTGAAAACCTAATAGGGCATCAAGTTGATACTCGCCCCAAGATCACAAAGAGCTTTTGCAAATTCGGCACTTCCAATGGTACAAGGAATTGTACAAGCACAAGGATCTTCCAACTTTGGATCCATCGAATGCACAATTGCACTCAGTCACCAAGTCCTTCATAAACTTATCATATCCGGGTATTTTCTCCAAAGCTTCAACTAATGGAACATTTATAGACAGACTCTTCATCATATCAATGAACTTCTTGAGTTGATTCTCGCCATTTTTCTTTCCAAGCCTTTGAGGATAGGGAGGAGGTGGCTTATGCAGTGGTGCCTTAGATTTTTGAACTACTAGTTTTGGTATGTCAATCACATGATCCCTAGATGGGTTCACATCCTCTTGAGTTTGTTCCACCATGTCATCAATATCAATCTGCACTTCATCATTTGCTTTCACAACATTGTCCGGGATTTCCTCTTCTTCTACCACTTTCTCATCATCCACAAGTTGCCTTTGGCTTGAGGTAGGTGCATTCCCACCTTTTCCACTTTTTGTAGGAATGGCCATGGCATTCCCCATAGTGTTCCCACCCTTCGGGTTCACCACCATATCACTTGGTAGTGTCCCATTAGGACGAGAATTTAAAGCTTAAGAGATTTCACCTATTTGCACTTCTAAGTTACAGATTGATGTATTGTGTGAAGAAAGTTGGGCATCAGAATCGGCATTCTTCTCCATCATTTGCTTGAACATGTTCTTAATACGACCCATTTCATTGTTGGAGTAACTAGGACCATGAGAAGGATAAGGAGGTGCGTTGCTCGGTTGTTGGTACATCGGGGGCCTTTGAAAACTCGACCCACGATTTTCTTGGTTGTTGTTCCACCCGCCTTGGTTGTTACCTCCCCAATTGCCTTGATTATTATTATTTTGTCAATTCCCTTGGTTGTTGCTTCCACTCCAATTGCCTTGATTGTTTCCACCATTCCAATTACCTTGGTTGCTAGAATTCCAATTGCCTTGATTATATGAAGGTCTCCATTGTTGTTGACTAGGGCCTTGCTAGTTGTTTCTTTGTCTTTGAAAGTTGTTCACATATTGGACCCATTTATCTTGATCATTATAATAATCTCCTTGATCATACCCACTGTCATCTTGCAAGAAATTGTCCACTCTTTTTTGCACTTGTGGACTTATTGTTCTTCTCTTGTTTACCATCATATTGAATCCCTCCATAGAATTGACTTGCTTCGGGTTTTCTACTTATTGAAGTTGAGCCTTTTCCAATTGGTTCATGGTGGTTGTCAACTCGGCTATGGCTTTCCCGTGGTCATGTAACTCTTTATGAAGAAGAATCACATTTGGATCACCTTGTGGAACATTGGCTCTAGATTGCCACGCTGATGAAGTATCCGCCATCTCATCCAAAATATTACATGCCTCCACTTAAGGCGTAGTCATGAAGTTCCCATCGGTAAGTTGATTCACTACACATTGGTTGGTGGTATTGATCCCCCGATAGAAAGTTTGTTGAATCATGTTCTCCATCATATCATTGTTGGGGCACTTTTTCACCATTGTCCTATATATTTCCCATATCTCGTGTAGTGGTTCATTAGGCTCTTGCTTGAATGCTAGAATTTCATCCCGAAGAATATCCATGTGCCCGGGAGAGAAGTACTTTGAAGAAAATTTCTCCACAAGTTTATCCCACGTACGAATGGAATGATTTGGCAAACGTTCCAACCAATCTAAAGCTTTCCCCCGTACAAAGAATGGAAAAAGACTTAACCTCAAAGCATCCTCGGAGACATTTGTTTTTTTGCTTTCCCAACATGTATCAATGAACCCCTTCAAATGTTTATATGCATTTTGACCTGGTGCACAAGTGAAGAACCATCATTGCTCGATCAAAGTGAGCATCACATTGGTTATTTGAGGCGACCGACCTCGTATATTGGCTTGAGGTTTAAGAGGGACCTCATCCATTTCATCATCATAAACGTCCACATCCCCCACAACTATGTTTTCGAGCTCATTGTTTGCCATGATTGCACCTACAATAGTCACACGTTAGTAACAAGGAAGTAAAAAGAGATAATTCACACACAAAATAAAATATATAGCTAAATCTATTTTTAGCTCCCCGGCAACAATGGCAACAACGCCAAAAAATGATCTCGTCCAAGTCACACCTCTATTTGAGGTTATGAAACGATTGATGCAATAGTAGTACCCAACAAGGAGTCGGGGTCGATTTTTCACAGGGAGATATGAATGGGACTTAGGAGTGTATACTGTAGTGAATGAGCTTGAATTATCTCAAATTGCACTTTCACAAAATTGCTTTGTTTCTAAGTCTATTTTAAACTAGGAATAACAACTAAGAATTGAAACTAGGAAATTGTTTTTGTTGTTTTTTAAATGATATAAAAGAGCTAGGGCTATGACCTTCACCTAGGTGTTCTCTTAATGGGTTGTAAGCCTTAAAGATTATTTTATTGGTCGGGGTGTATTAGCTATCAACACTCAAGTACCCACTCAATACCTCTTGGTCAGAGAGTGAATTTGCCCCATTTAGATTTCTTAAGTCCAAATGGGTATTGAACAAAGTAGTTGATAATAAGCTCAAGTCGGGTTTCACTATCTTTAGGTTCAACCCTTTAATTGGGCTTATCAATCTTCTCGATTGACCCAAGTTCTTGCTAGCCAAGTTTTCCTAGACTAATTCTATCTTTCTCAAGTAGAGACCAAGTCAAATAGGCATGAAATAATGTTTTCAACCATTAAATCTTCAAATAAAAGCAAGAACAAGGCTAGATAATCAACACCCAACTACAAACAAGCAATATATCAAACACATATTAAGTTTATATACTAGAGTTGGGTCACAACTCTAGTAAAAATCGAGCTACTCATGCTTAAATTAGAAGAAAAAGAAGAAGAGGTGATAGTTAAACCTATATTAATGATTAAGATGATAAAAGTAGTATTCAAAAAGCTCAAAATAGTAAAAACTACTAAAGGAGCAAAGTATATTTCATCAGTTTTTGGGAACACAATTACATAGCAAAAATTATAGATCAATGATAAGTTCTTCTGTACAATTTGCGGCAACAGGTGATAATCTGCGGTCCGCACTTTAGAGCTTTTGTGCCTGTTTTTGTCCTTGATTCAAATTACTCCTTCTTGGTTGAATTGTATCTTTGAGGCTCATTTTCCACCATTCATGCAATTAAGCATATTTCATCAGTTTCTGAGAACACAATTAAACGCTTTTGGACTAAAACAAAAGCAAAAAGTTGCTAATAATTAGTCAAAATCCCCACTCATCGGGGCCCTGTGTTTACTTTTTGGGTTGAATTTTTGACTTTTGTTAAATAACGCTTTATCATATGGAATTGATTCCTATAGATGTGTTGATTGTATTAAGTTGTTTGTGTCTAGATTCGAGTTGTTTGGAGGCCGATTCGGGAGGACAGAGCTTGTTGGAGTAGATATTTACGCGGTTTGAGATAAGTAACACTTCTAAACTTGGTTCTGAGGGTATGCATCCCTGAAATACGTGTTATGTGGTTGTCGTAAAGGTGATGTGCATGCCAGTTGACGGGCGTGTGGGCGTGCACCATGCTAATTGTTACCCGGTCGAATTCGTGGTACGTTGTACTTATCAGATCTTGTTGTTATTCATGTGATTCCTATGCATCAGAGTAATTGAGCTGCAATCCACGTTAGAATCTTGTTTAAGATATATGCTTCTTCTACTGGGACCCACTGGGGTCATTTCTGTTGTTAATTTATTTGCTTAAGTGGTAATTATGTACTCAGTCACATCCATCATCTGCATATCATATCTCAGTCTCAGTTACTATTTATTGTTGCACCATGTATCATTGTTTGGGCTGTTTGGCATGAGATTGGTAAGCCCGTGATGACTGAGTTGGGGCCTGAGAGCCGTGTTGTGAGTGAGGTGTGGATCGGGTTGCATGCCACAACAAGAATTCTTGACTTTATATATATTATTATTATAGATCGGGATGCACACCGTAGCAGAACTTATAGGCTTTATATATTATTATTAGGGGATCGGTTGCACGCCGCAGCAGGCCATATTGGCTTTATATTAGCGCTTGGGCAGGATCTGCCCCTCCAGAGTGTGATATACTAGCAGTGAGCGCGTCGTACAATGCTAAGTGATTGAGTGTGATGAGTGGAGTCGATCCAGTCAGATTGAGTATACTGAGAGTGTGAGTACGTGAGGTTATCATTGTGATGCATTACATGTGACATGCACATTTGACATGTAGATATAGAGATGTAACATTCCTCAAATCAGTCGCACTTGGCATATCTTATCCGTGTTGAACTTAATCTGTTAAACTTGAAAGAATGTCTACATTTCGGTACTGTGTACAAACTGATTATGAGATTCCTATGAGTTATTACTCTCATTTTTCCTGTCATATCTGTACCGTTATATTCTTGATTTGAACTGCACTTATTTGAGCTCGTCATGGCTTTCATCCCAAGGTCAGTCTTGTTACTTAGTGAGTACATTAGATCGGTTGTACTCATTCTACACTCTGCACTTCATGTGCAGATCTAGGTACTTTTGGGCACATGTGGTTTCTAGATTTGGAGTACTTCCGGCTTTGAGACTTTTGAGGTAGCTGCTTTGACGTCCGCATACCTCGACTCTCCTTCTTTTTCCTTTTATTTAGCACTGTTCTATCTTTCAGATAGTTGTATTAGACATTTTGATTATGTTGATGTTTAGTAGCTCATGTACTCAGTGACACCTGAATTTTGGGAATTTTGTATTTGTGTGCAGTATTTCTTATCGACTATTTATAAGAGTTATTACCATTAAACCTGTTTTATCTTGTTTTCAATTTAAAAATGCGTAGTTATCTGTAGTTGTCGGCTTGCCTATTACTGTGATAGGAACCATCACGACATATTGAGTTTTGAGTCGTGACAAGTTGGTATCAGAGCCTAGGTTACGTAGGTCTCATGAGTCATAAGCAAGTTTAGCAGAGTCTTGCGGATCGGTATAGAGACATTTGTACTTTTCTTTGAGAGGCTACCGAACTATTAGGAAAACTTCATATTTGTTGTATTCTTGCCGGAAAACCAGCACCAGCTAGGGCCACGAGAGGTTAGGGCCATGGTAGAGGTCGAGGTTCAGCTCGTACAACAGCTAGAGCTGCACCTGTAGACCCGAAGATTCCAGATGTGGTTGAGCTAGTGGGACGAGCTCAGGAACCAGTTGTGCCCACTGTGATTCCAGGCCTTTAGGAGGCTATGCACCAGATATTGACTGTATGCACTAGCTTTACTTGGGCGGTTTCAGTTTCGGCCGCGCCAGCCACTTTCTTGGCCGAGGGAGGCGCAGTCCCCCACCGTAACCCCCATCAGGTGGTTCAGGGACTTCAGACACCGGATACACTACCAGCGCAGCCGGTTACACTTGCTCAGGCCCTGGTAGGTCCACTGATGAGTGACGAGGAGCAGAACATACTAGAGCACTCGAGGCTCAGGCCTCCCTCGTTCATTAGGGCTGAGTCAGAGGATGCTCAGGACTTCTTGGATAGGTGCCATCGGATTCTTCGCACGACGGGTATTATGGAGACTAGCAGAGTATCATTTTACTACTTTTCAGTTGTCGGGGGCAGCCTTCAGATGGTGGAAGGCCTATGAGTTGAGCAGTCCTACCAGCGCTACACCACTTACGCGGCATGAATCCTCCGTTCTCTTCTTAGAGAAGTTTGTGCCACAGACCCGAATGGAGGAGTTGCGTAGGCAGTTTGAGCAGCTACGGTAGGATGGTATATCTGTGACCCAATATGATATGAGATTTTCAGAGTTGCTCATCATACGATCTGGTTGGTTCCCATGGAGAGGGAGAGGATTAGGAGGTTCATTGATGGACTCAACTATGGAGTGCACTTTGTTATGATTGGGAGATTGCGTCGGGTGCTAGGTTCGACGAGGTGGTTGATATTGCTAGGCGGCTAGAGCAGGTTCGTAGCCTGGAGCATGATAAGAGGGAGGCCAAGAGACCTCATGGTTTGGTTGGTGTCAACATTGTATCTTCTGGAGGTCAGTCCCACCACAACAGGGGTCGTCGTTATAGGCCAGCTCAGATGACTCATCCGGTTTATTGTGGTGCATCAGCTAACCATGGTTCATACAATTCTCGTTCAGGTCAGTTATCTCTCAATGCCCTCCTAGATCAGAGTTCATCTCATGCTCCATCAATTTAGGGTTCATCTGTACTAGGTTCTTATAGTAGCTATTCTGATTCTCAGGGCCCGATTCAGTTTCCACCACCATTGATGGATCAGAGTTGCTATGCGTGCGGGAAGTTTGGACATGTGAGGAGGTATTGCACTCATTTCTTAGGAGTTCCAACTCATCCAGCTCGGGGTGGGGCTCAGGCAGCTAGAGGTCGCCATAGAGGAGGAGGCCAATCAGGTGACGGTCAAGCTCAATGCTATGCTTTCCCTGCTAGGGCAAAGGTCGTTGCTTTAGACGTGGTGATCACATGTATTGTCTCAGTATGCCACATGTATGCTTCTATATTATTTTACCATGGTTCCACTTATTTGTATGTACCATCATATTTTGCTCGTTATATGGATATGCCCCATGAGTCTTTAGTTTTACCTATTCATGGTTGGTGGGCGATTATATTATTGTGGACCGTGTGTATCGGTCATGTGTGGTGATTATTAGGGTATTTGAGACAAGATTTGATCTCTTATTACTTAGTATGGTTGATTTTGACGTGATGCTATGCATGGATTGGTTGTCCCTATGTCATGCTGCTCTATATTGTCACGCTAAGATCGTGACGTTGGTGATGTCGGGGTTGACTAGGATCAAGTGGATAAATTCTCTTGACTATGTTCCCAGTAGGGTGATTTTATATCTGAAGGCCCAACGGATGGTTGGGAAGGGGTGTTTGTCATATTTGTCATTGTGAGGGATGTTGGTGCTGATACTCCTACTATTGTTTCTATTCCGGTAGTGCGAGACTTTCCGAATATGTTTCTTGCAGACCTGTCGAGCATGCCACCTGACAGGGATATTGATTTTGGTTTGACTTTGGGTCGGACACCAAGCCCATTTCTATTCCTCTGTACAGTATAGAATCAACAGAGTTAAAGGAATTGAAAGAGTAGCTTTAGGAGCTTCTTGATAAGGGGTTCATTAGGACTACTGTGTCGTGTTGGGGGGCACCGTCTCTATTTGTGAATTAGAAAGTGGGTACTATGCGGATGTGCGTTGACTAACTATAGGCAGTTGAACAAAGTTACAATTAAGAACAAGTATCATTTGCTGCCCATTGATGACTTATTTGACCAACTTCAGGGAGCTAGAGTGTTCTCTGAGATTGATTTGAGGTCTGGGCATCACCGACTGAAGATTCGGGACTCGGATATCCTCAAGACGACATTCAGGACCTGCTATGGTCACTATGAGTTCTTTGTGATGTCTTTTGGGCAGACCAACGCCCCAGCAGCCTTCATGCATGTAATGAACAATGTATTCGACCAATATCTTGATTCGTTTGTCATAGTATTTATTAATGATATTTTGGTGTGCTCACGTAGCCAGGAGGAGCATGCACAACATCTGAGGATTGTACTATAACGGTTAAGGGAGGAGAAGCTTTATTCCAAGTTCTCCAAGTGTGAGTTTTGGCTCAGTTCTATGGCGTTCTTTGGACACGTGGTGTCCAGTGAGGGGATCAAGATGGATCCAAAGAAGATAGAGGCGGTTCATATTTGGCACAGACCGTCTTCAACTACAGAGATTCAGATTTTTCTCAGCTTGGCCGGTTATTATCATCGCTTCATGGAGGGTTTCTCATCCATTGAAACACCTTTGACCAGGTTGACCCAGAAAGGTGCTCCATTCAGGAAGTCGGATGAGTGTGAGGAGAGATTTTAGAAGCTCAAGACTTCCTTGACCACAACTCTAGTTCTAGTTTTTCCTTCAGCATCGGGTTCTTATACATCGTATTATGATGCTTCTTGGATTGGTATTGGGTGTATCTTAATGCAGGAGGGTAGAGTGATTGCTTATGCTTCACGCTAATTGAAGCCTCATGAGAAGAACTGCCTTGTACATGATTTTGAGTTGGCATCCATCGTTCATGCATTGAAGATTTGGAGGCATATCTCTACGATGTGTCTTGTGAGGTATTTATGGATTATCAGAGTCTTCAACACTTGTTCAAACAAAAGGATCTAAATTTGAGGCAGCGGAGATGGTTGGAGTTGCTAAAGGACTATGATATTACCATTTTGTATCATTCCGGGAAGGCCAATGTGGTGGCCGATGCCTTGAGTAGGAAGGCGGTGAGTATGGGTTTGATTTTCTTATAAAAAATGGATTTATCTGAACCTTGCATTTATTCCTGTTTGTAAGAGACGCTTGCATCGGATGTTCAGGCCTTGGCTAATCAATTCATGAGGTTAGATGTTTCTGAGCGTAGTCGGGTTCTAACTTGTGTGGTTTCTCGGTCTTCCTTATATGATCGCATCAAAGAACGCAGTATGATGACCCCCATTTGTTTGTCCTTAAGGACACGGTTCAGCACGGTGATAACAAGGAGGTTTCTATTAAGGATGATGAGGTGTTGCAGATGTAGGGCCGGGTTTATGTGCCCAATGTAGATGGGTTAAGTGAGTTGATTCTTGAGAAGGCCCACAATTGGGACTACCTATTCTTCGGAGTGGTTGGCTGAGATCCATATCTGCAAGATTGTTCGCCTTCACGGTGTGTTGGTGTCTATTATTTCAAATCGGTGCACATAGTTCAAATCACAGTTTTGGAGACCAGTGCAATGGGAGTTAGACACACAAGTTGAGTTGAGTATAACATTCCACCCTTAGACAGACGGACAGTCCGAGGGCACTATTAAGATATTGGAGGATATGTTACGCGCTTGTGTCATGGATTTTGGGGGTTCTTGGGATTAGTTTCTGCCCCTTGCAGAGTTTGCGTACAACAACAGCTACCATTTGAGTATTCAGATGGCTCCATATGAGGCCTTGTATGGGAGACAGTGCCGGTCTCCAATTGATTTATTTGAGCCTGGTGAGACTAGGCTATTGGGTACTGACTTGGTTCAGGATGCTTTAGAAAAGGTCAAATTGATTCAGGATCGGCTTTGCATGGCGCAATCTAGATAGAAGAGTTATGCCGATCGAAAGGTTCGTGACGTTGCTTACATGGAGGGGGAGAGTTATTTCTCATAGTTTCTCCCATGAAGGTGGTTATGAGATTCAGGAAGAAGGGCAAGTTGAGCCCTCGGTATATTGGCACTTTTGAGGTGCTTGAGAGGATTATCTTACAAGCTTGCATTGTCGCCTAGTCTATCCAATGTTCATCCACTGTCTCATGTTTCCATGCTTTAGAATTATATCAAAAATCCGTCTCATGTTTTTGACTTCAGCACTGTTCAATTAGATGGTGATTTGACTTATGATGTGGAGCCGGTAGCCATTTTGGATCAACAGGTTCGAAAGTTAAGGTCAAAGAATATGTCTTTAGTGAAGGTGTAGTGGAGAGGTCAGCCAGTGGAGCAGGCTACTTACGAGACCGAGCGAGAGATGTAGAGCAGATATCCACGCTTATTTGAGACTCCAGGTATGATTCTAGACTCGTTCGAGGACGAACGTTTGTTTAAGAGGGGGAGAATGTAATGACCAGACCGATCATTTTGAGTATTATAGCCCCATTCCCCCATTTGTTGCTTATTTTGTGCTTATTTGCTGTTATGTGACTTTCCGGGATGGTTGGTTTGGTTCCAAGGATATTTCATAATGAGTTGGGACACTTAGTCCCAAGGTTGGAAGCCTAAGTTGAAAGAGTGGATCAGATGTTGACTTATGTGTAAATGACTCTGGAATGGAGTTTTGATGGTTCTGATACCTCTGTATGGTGATTTTGGACTTAGGAGTTTGTCCCGATATTGATTTGGAGGTCCGTAGATGATTTTGGCTTGAATTGACGAAAGTTGGAAAAATTGAATTTGGAGGGTTGAGAAGTTTGACCGAGAATTGATTTTATAATTATCGAGCTCAGATTTTGGTTTTGAAAGTTGAAATAGATCCGTTGTATCATTTATGACTTGTGTGCAAAATTTGAGGTCAATCGGAGTTGATTTGGTCTGTTCCGACATTAGTTTTGGAAGTTAGAAGTTCATAAGTTCATTAAGCTTGAATCGACGTGTGATTCGTGGTTTTAGTGTTTTTGATGTGATTTGAGGCTTCGAGCGAGTTCATATGATTGTTTAGGACTTGTTGGTATGTTTGGTTGAGGTCCCGGGGACCTCGGCAGGATTTCAAATGGTTACCGGATTGAAATTGGACTTAGAAGATTTGCTGAAGTTGTTGATGCCTTTGCTTCTGATTCCTTATACACAATCGTGAGTGGAAGTCCGCGACCGCGAAGATTTGTTTGGGTGACTGTAAAAAATATTTCTATGCGATCGCGATAATAGGTCTGCGATCGTGGAGCTATGGTGTGTAGTACTAAGCGAAACGAGCATTGTACCGCGTTCGCGAAGAAAGAAGGAGGTGTGGCTGGAAGCCACACATTTGTTCATCACGATCACATGGGGAGGCGTGCGATCACATACATTTGATTTTCTGTGCACCATGTTCGCGGTTGTTTGTTCGCATTCGCAAAGAGTAATTTAGAGGGCTGTGATTTTCGTTCTTCGCGATCGCGAGGGATTTTTCGCGATCGCGAAAAGCAGCATCTGGGCAGAATATATGATTTAAAAAACAAGGGTTAGATTATTATTTCACATTTGGACTTTGGGAGCTCAGATTAAGGCGATTTTTTGAGAGATTTTCAAGGAATTGATTGGGGTAAGTGATTCTAACTCGGATTTGGTTATACATGAATCTATCATTTTTTACCATTTAATTAGTGTTTTGGGATGAAACAATTGAGAAAAATTGTATAAACTATAAATTAAGGATTTGAAGGTCGAGTTGAGATTGGAATTGAGTAATTTTGGTATTGTTGGAATCGCCGTTGAATGTATGTTCAAATTTTTTTAATTTTGTCGGATTACAAGACGTGGGCCCGGGGTTGACCTTTTGGGATTACTTTTTTGACTTTTGTTAAAGAACCTAGCTTTATCATATGGAATTGATTCATATAGTTTGTGTTGATTGTATTAAGTTGTTTGTGGTTAGATTCGAGTCGTTCGGAGGTCGATTCGCGAAGCAAGGGCTTGTTGGAGTACAAATTTGCGTGGTTTGAAGCAAGTAACCCTTCTAAACTTGGTTCTAAGGGTATGAATCCCTGAAATACGTGTTATGCGGTTAGTGTTGAGGTGACGCACATGCTAGGTGACCGACGTGTGGGCGTACACCGTAGTAATTGACTCGGTCAATTCCGTGGTATTGTGTAGTAATCAGAACTTGTTTCTATTAATGTGATTCCTATGCATTAGAGTAATTGAGCTGCAATCCATGTTAAAAATCATGTCTAGGAACCACTGGGGTCATTTATGTTGTTTATTTATTTTATTAAGTGGTAATTATGTACTCAATCACATCATCATCATCTGCATATCATATCTCAGTTTCAGTTGCTATTTATTGTAGCATCATGTATCATTGTTTGGGATGTTTGGCATGAGATTGGTGAGCCAAATAGACTGGAGATATTAATACATGAGTTGGGGCCTGAGAGATATGTTGTGAGTGAGGTGTGGATCGGGTTGCACGCTGCAGCAGACATTCTTGACTTTATTTATATTATTATTATGGATCGGGCTGCACACCGCAGCAGGACTTATAGGATTTATATATTATGATTATGGGATCGGCTGCATGCTGCAACAGGCCATATTGGCTTTATATTAGCTGCCTTGGCGTCCGCATACTTCGACTCTCCTTCTTTTTTTTTGTTTTATTTAGCAATGTTCTATCTTTCTAGACAGTTGTATTAGAAGTTTTGACTATGCTGATATTTAGTAGCTCATTTACTCAGTGACATCCGAATTTTGAAAATTTTGTATTTGAGTTGCAGTATTTCTTATCGACTATTTATGAGAGTTATTACTGTTAAACATGTTTCATCTTGGTTTCAATTAAAAAATGCGTAGTTATTTATAGTTGTCTTCTTGTCTAGTACTGTGATAGGTGTCATCACGAAAATATTGAGTTTTGGGTCCTGACATCAAGTTTCCTCAAATATTTCTTTTTATAGTTTAAGTATCTGTTTCTTCTCAAGCATAAAATTAACTAATCCCAAAGTTGAAATATTGTTTGGTGAAATACATAAACGGAAGCTCAAGTTACGCTATATAACCTTTTACTAATATAGAAGAGGCAAAACAAAATTTCGAATACCAAATTATGAAGTGCAAATATTTATTTACTGAGATAAAGCAATTTGTGTCTCTTTAGCCGAGGGGTAGGTCCAGCAAAATTCATTTATAGTCTACAATTCAATCAGACTCATAGCTACCACACCTATAGTTTAGAGCCCGTTTGGGCATACAAAATTTTTGCTTTTTTTTAAAATAAATTTTGAAAATAATATTTGGTTATCAAGTTCAACCCCTTTTTTTCAATTTCACTTGAAGATTCGTTTCAAATTTGAAAAACTGGTATAACCAACCCCTTTTTTCCAATTTCACTTGAAAATACATTTCAAATTTAAAAAATTGGTTCTTACCAGTTTTTCAATTAAAAATGTATTTCACTAGTTTTTAATTTTATAAATTTACCCTATACTTTTAAAAGTTAAACAATAGCATTTTCACTTAAAAATGCATGCCCGTTTGTATCTTATGTGTAGTGAAGTAAAGCAGAATATGATAACAGTTAAACAATAGCATATTTGATTATTTATTTCAAGTAGGATAATTAAAATATGATGGTTTTGATATTTTTTATAAGTTATGGGGTATAAATCATATTTCATGGTTTTACAAAAAGAGACATCCAAATATGTTATAAAAATTATAACCAAACATTAACTTCATCTTCAATTCAAATTCCAAATTTAAAAATTTATTTTGAAATTCATGTCCAAACGCCTACTTAGTTCACCTGAATTGAAACCATAATTGTTTAATTTTCCTAATCAACTCAAGCTGTTGATATAGAAGTAAATGGTTAGGAAGAAATTGAGCGCCGCAGCGCACAATAATGAATCGTAATGAGGAATTAAAGTTTAAAATATATATATTTCGAACCATTACGTATATACATTCATCACCTCCTCTTTACATGCGGTAACCGATAATATATTTTATTTTCAAGATTATAAATCTCAATATTTAAGGAGGTTGATATGTAAATATTCTTTAACTGATTTGATAGTAATAATTCGTAACTGTATATTATTTAATATTTGTATATACTGATGAGGGAATCTTTTTATTACTTTATATGGGATAGAAGGTGGAATAAGAATACGTGTATTCATAAAATATGAATTAAACTAATAGTGATAAAAATTATATTTCACTTTAGACTTAAATTCCTATGTGTTTTTGTGTTTTTGATACATGTATTAAGATTTGAGACTTTGATGGTATTATATTATTGAATTGTATATTGATGCAATTCAAATATTATTTATTTGAACATCTACTTTGATGGCTTAAGGCATTGGCAATTTAGAATGGCTTTCTGCCTTTTATTTTCTACTATACTGATATGAAGAGTCATTCATTCTATTGCATTTTAAAATTCTTATTTTATGTAGTTTCTTTTAAATATGTACTCAAAAGATATAACAGTATAAATTTCTTTTAAAGAAAAAGATGAAAACACATAATCTACATTATATATACTATGTACTATGTATATATACTACACAAAAAATGACTACTCCCTGCATAAACTAATCTCTGCAATAACTAATTCATGTATAACTTTGTCTCCGATCCAAACGATCCCTTATTGTTTCCTGGCAAAACTCTCTCTTGCTGACGAGTTTCCTGGCCACAATGTTTCAGGTTAATATCTGAGATTGGTTTGCAATTTTTGTTCTACGGATTCTTCATTTTGGTAATCTTCTTGTGTTATAATTTTTATTTCTTTTTCAGTCATTAGATTTCATTATCTTCTTCGGTTAACTCTTCATTTATTTTTATTTCATCGTCTGTTAGTTCATATATATTATCTTCGCTATTTAATTCATAATCTATGTATTCTATCTGCATGTATTTTTCATCATCAATTATTATTTCGGTTATTTGCTTTTTATGTACTTATTATTAATTGCCTACACAACTATATGGTGCCCAGATTTAAAAAGGGTGCTTGAGCACATAATAGTGTTTAAGCGGACCTAACCCTGAAAATGGTAGGCATGCTGAGGATCAAAAGATGACAATCGTTTTGTGAGTTCGAAAAGTTGCTTATACTCAAATTCTCGAGTTAGACAAATGAGGATTACTCTCATCCAAGACCTAATTGAAGTACACTACTAGAAAACTGCCAAAAACTATCCAGGAATATAGATCTAAGTTGATCGGATATCTTGAAAAGCCGACCGATTTTCGACTGACTTTAATCCGTCGAAATAAGGCTGGTCGCTAACGAGTAACAATTGAAGTCGTGTCGCAAATTCCGATCGATGGTGGTCGGTTTATTCAACCAAATGTTGACCAAATTAATTGATACACTTTCTAGGAAAACTTAATATATCAATCGAAGTTCAGTTGGTATATTGAAAAATAATTTTTATTTATTTTTTACTGTAGCGATCGGTATTAGTCTATATATTAATTTTGCATTTTATTTGAAAAAGTAAAATACCGACCGATATCGGTCGGTATTATTAAAATATAATAAATTAAAAACTTAAATTCCGACCGATTTCGATCGGTAATTGTTAATCCTGGAGATTTCACTTTGAAGATATCGTCTGATTTCGGTCGGTGCTTTTAAATTTTTTGGGATTTTAATATTGAAATTTTCGATCGATTTTGGTCGGTGTGCGATCGATGTTCTAGGTAAAAATTTGAAAAAAATATTGTTGGTTTAAAGTTACATCACCTGCCAATAACAACCAATAAACAACCTATAATGGAATCACAACATTGTTGTCATCCAACCATAATTCAACCTAATAAGCCAAATATAGCTATATAGCCAACCAATACTACAACAATAATGCAATACAAATAACAACCAAACAATTCAATAACAAAACAATAACAACAACATTTATAGAGTTGCAATAATTCCAACAAACTATTCACACGTTCAAGACTTCACATAGCAATACAAACACCATTCAAGGAGTATTTCATATTGCATCATCTCCACTACAAGAAGATTTATCATCGGCATGGTTCAAAGGACCACGATGAAAATGAGTAGCATCTGGGAAGACTCACGAGACCGGAGAATTAGGAAAGCCCCACTAGAAAGAAGATTGGCCAGCTGACCTTGAATGGTATTAAATTGTTGATCTTTCTTTTCTAGCTGACCTTGAAGGCTATTAAATTGTTCATTTCTCTTTTCTTCTCTAGACTTTTCATGTTCAAGCTCTGTTGATAGATGCGCGATCTTCTTCTCCATAGCCGAGAGAGTCGACCTATCAAGTGCCTTACCCTGCGCAGAATTCCCTATACCTAGCAATTCCGCCTTGTAGCGCCAAAATGATCTCTCTGGAAGGTCGTATGATATCCCCCTTTTAGGACCACCGATAGCCTCCAGCCAAAGCCTCTGTGTTTCTTCGTCTGAAATAGAAGGTGGGTCACGCTGCTCATTTGGTGGCAGACTCTGAGTGTAATCCTCCAAGGTAGTCTTATAGCTACCCTTTATTTAGAAGATAGAAAATTATCAAGTAAATAATATTATAAATATAAATTTTAAATTATAGTAGTTATGAAACTTACATAGGTAGTCTCCACCCGGTCCTCGACCCATCTACTTGTATTCGTCGGTGCCTTCTTCTTCCGGATGTGAGTCTCTATGAAAAACTTACCAGGAGCAACTTTCTCCTATATTTTTCCTACAAATAAAGTAAACATGTTTACTAAATTCAAATGAATATAGTTCGAAAAATAGATTTTAATGATTTAATTAATTACCAGTAGTTTCCTAGTAGCCCCTATGCTCCTTGCTCCCACACAGTGCAAGGAGCCACCCTTCTCAGATGCTCAGGCCTTCTTTCTATCACGCTCCTAAACTGAGGACGAGACCGGCGCCTAACCAGGTGAACCTGATCAAGCAGATCTGTATTGCCTTTCCTACCCAACGCGTTCCTCCGTATATACATTGCACCATATTCCATATGAAATAGCAACTTGGGATTTAAGCGTGGATTTTACAAACTTAAGTTCATTTCTCTTTTAGCATTTCAACAGTTGATTCCCAAAAACATACACAATACATACATAACTTTCCAATACGAACCACGATTCCGAATACGTACAGTTACTACCCAAAATACATATATATACACCCACATCATGTCTACGGAGCCTCTACGAATACTAGGAGTTTATACAATACTTGCCGGCAACAAGGCCCCCGCTATACCTTACAATACATAACAGACTCAAAAGAGATGTCATGAAATACACACGGCCCCGGGAAGAAGTGGGGCTCACCAATACTGCTGAAAGATGAGGAGGAGGCACCACTAACGGCGAGCTGAGCTACCTACTATGGACCCACCTACATCCATATAAAAGATGTAGCGCCCCTGTCAAAAGTGACGTTAGTACCATTGAATAGTACTAGTATGTATAAACAAATTTTACTCTATGTAAAATCAAACAATACACATATATGGGGCAGTTAAAGAAACCCAAACAAATATTGCACAGAGATACAAAGAGTGACAAATGAGGTTTCCACAGTTTCTTATTTCAATTGCTTCCTGTTGCGGCACGCAACCTAATCCCACCTCACAATCACATCACACAATTATTACTTCTATTGCGGCGTGCAACCCGATCCCACCTTACAATCACATCACACCCTTATTACTTCTGTTGCGGCGTGCAACCCGATCCCACCTTACATTTATGTTGCGGCGTGCAACCCGTTCCCACCTTACAATCACATCACACCCTTATTACTTCTGTTGCGACATGCAACCCGATCCCACCTTACATTTCATATCAAAAAATAACAACCCACGATTTAATCACAGGGCTTCATATCATCAAGAGTACAACTTCATAACACCCAAACAATCATGTGTTCACGATAATCTTTATCATCCATTAATTCAACCACAAAGATGCTCATCAACAAGAATATAAATTCATTACAACCAATAATAAATATGAAGTTAAGCCACAATAAATCTTGCTAACAATGAGTCATATATGATATTTCCATGGTCATTTAGTTCACTTAGATCAATTCACAACTCCCTTTCATCACTTGTTACACAACCCTTATCACTTAGATACATTTACACATTTGAGTTTATTACCATTCATTCATACCAACATACTCAAGCATTTAACGAACCTTGCCCCTGATAGAGTAATCACATATAAATCACCTTTCACAATTTCAATTATCACGATAGTCGACTAAGAAAATCAGAGAATGAAATCTCACATCTCAACAATCGGACAATAAATTCACATATACTCAGCAAGAAGCTCATACAATGTTTGGACACCAACAAGGTGACTCTACGAAGATTAAAGTTAGCCATACATAACTCGAGTTTTCTCCTTTTAATTTCTATCACAATTCATCGGACTGTCTAGCACCGTCAATCTATTTCACAATGTGACATATTTCCCTTAGAATTAGGAATCTTGTATTCAATTGAGATTTTTATCAAACACTATGTGACCCCTTAAACTACTAACTCCCTTTTGAGAATAATTACCCAAACTTGGTTTTTCCTTTACTAGATTACGGAGTTTAACTCACATGCATGCAAGATTCCAACTTCTTATTTTCATGAACCAACCTATGTGTGTTTTATTCTTACCCAAAATCTGAGAAATTGGGGAAATAGGGTGAAGACTTACCTCTTTGAGTGAAGAAGATGACAATAACTCGATAATTTCCGGGCTTGAGTGATTTTGGAAAATCAAATTGAATGATGTTGAAACCTTCTCTCTCAAGAACTCTCTTTTTCTCTCTCTCTATTTTTGGTCAGAAAGTTGTTAAAAATGAAGGGAAGGGGTGTTTTAGGTTAGGTTTTAAATTTAGAAATAGGAGCCTCGACACAGAAATGCGGTCTATACAGTCCGCATTCCTGTCGCATAGTTGGCCTTCAAATGGGCCAAAACGGGAACCACACTGCCCAGTTATGTGACCACTATGTGGTCCGCATACCTGTTATGCGATCGCATAGTGAGTCGCATAACCTCCCTCGCAAAGACCATGGGGCAAGAATGCAACAACTATGCGGTCCGCATACCCAAAATACGATCGCATTCTGGGCCGCATAGTTTTACTCAACTTGGACAGTAGCCTGTCCAGGTATGCGACCACTATGCGGTCTGCATACCTGTTATGCGATCGTATAGTGCGTTGCATAACGCGCAATTTCTGGAAAATTTAATCTTTCAAGTTCTGGGATGCTTTTTACTCAAAATAGGACCGTTTTAAGAATTTCTACAGTTCTAATAGCACAGGGACCTATTCGGGCATTATTTTAGATATAGAAATTTTATGGGTCTTTACATCCTCCCCCACTTAAAATCATTCGTTCTCGAATGAGGATCGAGAAATCATTTGGTTTTGAAAACACAATATGCCAACCCCCAATTTTTACTAACTCCGATATTTTCTGAAAATTTTGCCAGAGGTTCCTTTGTAACTAGGCCTATCTACCTGTCAGAGAGCCCCCGAAACACATGCTCTTAACCAATTCCACACATAACTAGTTATTTCATAGCCTTGCACATAATTTGGTCACCTCGACAAGTCCCATATAATTCAATTACTTCAACATGCCATATACACTTCAATTAATCCTTACCAATCTACAGTTCAATTAATCACATAACCATCACATGAGTTTCACATAATTTCATTTACTCCAAGGGGTTGCACATTACTAAAATAGTCACAACATACAAAATTATGGCACAACTTGAGAGGTTACAATAGTAGAGCAATTAGGGGAAAATGGAGTGCTTTTGCACAACACTGAATATAACATATAATTTCTTAGAGATGAAAGTTCACACGATCACTACTAGACTTATTCAAACAAATGGGGATATTTTTCTTTTATTTCATTTTCCGCTTCCCACATGGCTTCCTCAACTTGCTGACTTCGCCACAACACTTTAACTGAAGCAGTTTCTTTGTTCCTCAATCTACGGACTTGCCTATCAAGAATAGCAATCGAAACCTCGTCATACGATAATTCTTCATTAACCTCAATAGTCTCAACTGACACGATGGTTGATGGATCTCCAACCACTTTCTTCAACATAGACACATGGAACATCGGGTGCACTAGTGACAATTTCCGGGGTGAAATTCCAGCCGATAGGACACCTACCCTATACTTTGAGCAATCTGATACGGCCTGACATACCTAGAACTCAATTTTCCTTTCTTCCCAAACCGCATTACTCCCTTCATGGGAGACACCTTCAAGAATACCCAATCATCTATTTGGAATTCCAAATCTCTATGACAAACGTCCGCATAGGATTTCTGATGACTCTGAGCAGTTTTCATCCTTTCCTGAATGACTTTAACTTTTTCCATATCTTGGTGCACAAGGTCTGGTCCTAACAATTCTACCTCACCAACCTCAAACCATCCGATCGGAGACCTACACCTCCTTCCGTACAATGCCTCAAATGGGGCCATCTGAATACTAGCATGGAAACTCTTATTATAAGAAAATTCTATAAGCGGCAAGTGATCATCCCAACTACCCTTGAAATCTAATACACAAGCCCGTAACATGTCTTCAAGCGTCTGAATGGTCCGCTCTGCCTGCCCATCAGTTTGTGGATGTAATGTTGTGCTAAGATTTACCTGCATACCCAAACTTTGCTGAAATTTCTTCCAAAATTTAGCTGTGAACTGGGCCCCTCGATCCGATATAATGGATACTGGAATGCCATGGAGCCTGACTATTTCTTTGATATACAACTGAGCATACTATTCTGCAGTATCGGTGGACTTGACTAGCAAGAAGTGAGCTGATTTCATGAGTCGATCCACTATCACCCAAATCGAGTCGAACCTATGTGGAGCGCGAGGTAACCCCACCACGAAGTCCATATTGATCATCTCCCATTTCCACATTGGTATTTCCATAAGCTGCGTCAACCCACTGGGCCTCTGATGTACGGCCTTCACTTTCTGACAATTTGAACACTTAGCCACAAAGTCTGCCACACCCCTCTTCATACCATTCCCCCAATAAATTTCCTTGAGATCGCGATACATTTTCGTAGAACCTGGGTGTACGGAATACCTGGAATTATGAGCCTCTGCCATTACCCTTTCCCGGAGATCATCCACATCTGGTACACATAACCTCTCTTGACACCGCAGGACACCGTCATCATTGCCGAGTGATAATGTTGAAGTCTTGTGATTCAAAATTTCTTCCCTCAATTATGCCAAAGCCGGATCCCTGAATTGTTTTCCCTTGACTTCTGCTACAAGCGAAGACTCTACTCCATTATGCACCACGACATTCCCCTCATCTGAGGCCGAAAGACAGACCCCCAGACTGGCCAACTGATAAATTTCCCGAGCCAAAAACCTCTGACCTGCTTCCAAATGATCCAAGATACCCATGGATTTCCGACTAAGAGCGTCGGCTACCACATTCGCCTTCCCTGGATGGTACAAAATATTCATATCATAATCCTTGAGCAATTCTAACCACCTCCGCTGCCTTAAGTTCAACTCCTTTTGTTTGAATAAATACTGAAGACTCTTGTGGTCTGTGAACACGTCCACATGGACCCCATAACGATAATGCCGCCAGATTTTCAATGCAAATACAACCGCCGCGAGCTCCAAATCATGGGTCAGATAATTCTTCTCCTGATTCTTGAGCTGTCTTGAGGCATACGATATTACCTTCCCACACTGCATCAACACACACCCCAAACCAACCCTTGAAGCATCACAATAAACCACAAGTCCCTTTGTACCCTCTGGCAAGGCCAACACCGGTGTTGAAGTCAATCTCGACTTTAATTCCTGAAAACTCCTTTCACATGCATCAGACCACTGAAACTTAACTGCTTTCTGTGTCAGCTTAGTCAATGGGGAGGCGAGACTAGAGAATCCCTCCACAAATCTTCGATAATAACCAGCCAAACCCAAGAAACTGCGAATCTCTGTCGGGGTCGTTGGCCTAGGCCAATCCTTCACCGCTGTAATCTTTTGGGGATCAACCCGAATCCCCTCCCTGGAAACAACATGGCCCAAAAAGGTGACTGATTCTAGCCAAAACTCACATTTTGAAAACTTTGCATACAATTGGTGCTGATGAAGAGTCAGCAGAACTGCCCTGAGGTGATTAGCATGATCCTCCTGACTCCACGAATAAACAAGAATATCATCAATGAAGACAATCACAAAGGAGTCGAGAAACGGTTTGAAAACCCGATTCATAAGATCCATAAAAGTTGCTGGGGCGTTGATTAGCCCAAAAGACATTACCAGAAATTCAAAGTGCCCATAACGAGTCTTGAAGGCAGTCTTAGGAATATCCTGCTCCCAGATTTTTAACTGGTGATACCCGGACTGCAAATCAATCTTTGAGAAGAACTTAGCACCTTGCAACTGGTCGAACAAAATATCTATCCGAGGCAATAGGTATTTATTCTTGATGGTGACCTTGTTGAGCTGCCGATAATCAATACACATCCGAAGCAATCCATCCTTATTTCTGACAAAAAGAACCGGTGCCCCCCAAGGCGATACACTTGGCCGAATGAAACCTTTTTCTAATAGATCTTTCAATTGTTCTTTTAACTCCCTTAATTCTAATGGCGCCATCCTGTAAGGTGGAATAGATATTGGTTGCGTATCTGGCAATACATCAATCCCGAAATCGATCTCCTTATCTGGTGGAATCCCAGGAAGCTCGCCCGGAAACACTTCAAGAAATTCATTCACAATAGGCACAGATTCGAGAGAAGGCACCTCTGAAGTGGTGTCCGCAACCCAGACCAAATGGTAGATGCACCCTTTTTTGATCATCTTTGAGGCTTTAAGGTAGGAAATGAATCTACCTCTTGGAACAACATTATTTCCCTCCCACTCGATAACTGATTCATTAGGAGCCTCATAATCCTGGTTCGGCAGTCGAGTTTAGCAAAGCACGAATAGAGCCAATCCATCCCCATAATTATATCAAAATCTACCATTTCTAACCCAATAAGATCGGTCGTGGTATCCCGACCATGCATCGTGACAACATAATTCCTATAGACTCGTACGGCCGTAATGGAATCACCAACCGGAGTCGACACAGAGAACGACTCGTGAAGTTGTTCGGGTTCTATCCCAAAACTTGAAGCAATAAACGGAGTAACATATGACAAAGAAGACCCGAGATCAATAAGAGCATAAACATCATGTGATTGAACAGTCAGAATACCTGTGACAACATCTGGAGAAGCCTCTTCACTCTGGCGACCACTCAAAGCATAGAACTGACTGGTTCCCGCTTGACCCCGCGCTCTACCCCTAGCTGCTCTGCGCCCTGCTGGTGTTGGAGGGCGTGCTGAGAACGTAGCGGCTGATGAATTGGAGGGCTGACCCCTACCTGTGCCCTGACTGGGCGCACGACAATCTCGCTGAACATGGCCCCTCACTTCGCATCTATAGCTTACCAAAATATCCAAGTAACAAGGATCAGTATGAAATCTCCCACACTTAGGGCATGGGACCCTCCGCTGCTGGAACCTCCCACCTGAACGACCCGATTGATGGAACCTCCTACTATATGAACCGGGTCCCAAATGACCTCCCTGCTGATAACTGTGCCCTGATGGCAGCGCACTGGCTGAGGACTGAGCATATGATTGAGATGGCCCTGATGATCCTCTCCCAAGGGCTGATCTCACACCTCCAACTAAGCTTCCAGGGTTGCCCGCTGACTAGGCCCTACTACTGATCTCTCTCTCTCTATCCTTATCTTCAATTTTCGAGCCTCTGTAGCCTAGGCAAATCCCACTATTTTCCCATAATTCATATCTGAATGCAAGGCAGCTATAGTAGCTTCATTAATAACCAAGAGACCAAGGCCCTGAACAAACTGAGGAACTCTAGCCTCCATAGTAGACACCATGTGAACATCATATTTGGACAAGCGCACAAACTCCATATGATACTCCCACACACTCATGTTGCCCTGCTTGAGGGCCTCAAACTCTGTAGCACGGGCTGCCATAATCTCGGCAGGCAAGAAATGATCCATAAAGGCATCCACAAACTCATCCCACTTTGCCGGAGGGCTCCCCTACCCACGAGACCCCTCCCATATCTCAAACCACGAATACGCTACTCCCTTTAACTGATAGGAAGCCAACTCAACCCCTCCGGTCTCTGTGGCCCTCTAACTCGGAGGGTCTTGCACATCTCATCAATGAACTCCTGAGGGTCAGCTTCTGGGTCGGTTCCTGTGAACTCTGGAGGGGTTAACCGCAGAAACTGGTTGACCCTGGATCCTGAAGAATCCCCTTGTTCGCTAGAGGATGCAGGGGCAGCATGTGATCATTGGGCCTGGGAGGCCACTAACAGGGTCAACATCCGAATAGCTCCCCTGAGGTCNGTGTTCACAATAGTCTTTATCATCCATTAATTCAACCACAAAGATGCTCATCAACAAGAATATAAATTCATTACAACCAACAATCCATATGAAGTTAAGCCACAATAAACCTTGCCAACAATGAGTCTTATACAATATTTCCATGGTCATTTAGTTCAATTAGATCAATTCACAACTCCCTTTTATCACTTGTTACACAACCTTTATCACTTAGATACATTTACACATTTGAGTTTGTTACCATTCTTTCATACCAACATACTCAAGCATTTAACGAACCTTGCACCTGATAGAGTAATCATATAGAAATCACCTTTCACAATTTCAAGTATCACGATAGTCGACTAAGAAAATCAGAGAATGAAATCTCACACCTCAACACAACCGGATAATCAATTCAAATATACTCAGCAAGAAGCTCATACCGAATGTTTGGACACCAACAATGTGACTCTACGAAGATTAAAGTTAGCCATACATACCTCGAGTTGTCCCCTTTTAATTTCTATCACAATTCACCGGACCGTCTAACACCGTCAATATATTTCACAATGTGACATATTTCACTTAAAATTAGGAATCTTGTACTCAATTGAGCATTTTATCAAACACTATGTGATCCCTTAAACTACTAACCCCCTTTTGAGAATAATTACCCAAATTTGTTTTTTCCTTTACTATATTACGGAGTTTAACTCACATGCATGCAAGATTCCAACTTCTTATTTTCAAGAACCAACCTATGTGTGTTTTATTCTTACCCAAAATCTTAGAAATTGGGGAAATAGGGTGAAGACTTACCTCTTTGAGTGAAGAAGATGACAATAACTCGATAATTTCCGGGATTGAGTGATTTTGGAAAATCAAATTGGATGATGTTGAAACCTTCTCTCTCAAGAACTCTCTTTTTCTCTCTCTATTTTTGGTCAGAAAATCGTTAAAAATTAAGGGAAAGGGTGTTTTATAAAACAGGGGGTCGGGTTTTAAATTTAGAAAACAGGAGCCCCGACACAGAAATGCAGTCAGGAATGCGAGGTCTGCATTCCTGTCGCATAGTTGGCCTTCAAATTGGCCAAAATGGGAACCACACTGCCCAGTTATGCGACCACTATGTGGTCCGCATACCTGTTATGCGATTGCATAGTGCGTCGCATAACCTCCCTCGCAAAAACCATGGGCAAGAATGCGACAACTATGCGGTCCGCATCCCCAAATACGATCGCATTCTGGACCGCATAGTTGTCCTCAATTTGGAAAGTAGCCTGTCCAGGTATGCGACCACTATGCGGTCCGCATACCTGTTATGCAATCGCATAGTGCATCACATAACGCGCAATTTCTGAAAAATTTAATCTTTCAAGTTCTGGGATAGTTTTTACTCAAAATAGGACCGTTTTAAGAATTTCTACAGTTCTAACAGCACAGGGACCTATTCGGGCATTATTTTAGATGTAGAAATTTTACGGGTCTTTACACTTTCCCTATTCACTCTTCTTCTCGAACTCCTCAATGGCCCACTGCCTCAGTAGATCCTCCCATATATGCAGTGGAACCCATAAAGGCATCTTGTTATTCTTCCGATCAGCACATAAGACATCAGTTATTCTCTTACTGCATTTGAACTCAAAATTTGGAAAAATTGCATTGTTATGACAATCCTGTAACACTTCGATCGGTCATTTTGAGTATTTGCACTTTGCTCGATAGTTTGAGGGTATGAATAGCTCCGTATGATGTATTATGACTTGTGTGAATCGTCTGTTTTTATTTTCAGGTTATTCGAAAGTGATTCGGAAGGATGATTCTCAACTAGGAGACTTTAAATTGGAAGAGTTGAACAAGTTTGACATTTTAGTATCTGACCTCAGATTGGAGTTTTGATGGTTATGTTAGCTCCGTTGGGTGATTTTGGACTTAGGAGCGTGTCCGGATTATGATTTGGAGGTCCGTAGTTGAATTTGGCTTGAAATGGCGAAAGTTGAATTTTTGGAAAATTTGACCGGAGTGGAGTTTTTGATATCGGATTCGGATTGTGGTTTGGGATTTGGAATAGCTTCGTTATGTCATTCGGGACTTGTGTGCAAAATTTGGGTTTATTCCGGGTTGTTTTGCTATGTTTCGTCACAAGTTATGAAAGTTGAAAGTTCAAGGTTCATTTAAGTTTTATTTGAGGTGAGATTCGCTGTTTCGATGTTTTTAGGCGTGATTTGAGGCCGCGAGTAGGTCCGTGTTAGGTTATGGGACTTGTTGGTATATTTTGACGGGGTCCCAAATGGCTCGGATGAGTTTCGGACAAGGTTCAGATCATTTTTATTTCATGTTTTATTGCTGAGGTTGCTGGTCCTGGTGTGAGCGCACCTGCGGAGTATTGGGCACAGGTGCGGAGCCGCAAAAGAGGCAGTGTCATCGTAGAAATGTGAGATGGAGCTGGGTGTGAGGATCGCAGTGCGGGTGCTTGGGCGCACCTGCGCAACCGCAGATGCGGTTCAAGTGCGCAAAAGCGCGATCGCAGAAGCGGGTTAAAGATCGCAGAAGCGATGGTTGCTGGTCAGGGGCTCTTTGCAAAAGCGAAACATTTATCACAGATGCGGTGGTGGCAGATGTGATGATTTGTCCGCAAGTGTAGAAAATGCTGGGCAGAAGCTAGAAAATCGAGGTTTTGGTTCTTTTATCATATTTTGAGATGTGGGACTCGAATTGAGGCGATTTTGAGCAATTTTCATCATAACGATTGGGGTAAGTATTCTACACTTTGTTTTGATCTTGTTTAATAAATCTATCTTCATTTTGGCTATTGGTTGATGAATTTTAGAGAGAAATTGGGGATTTTAGCCTAAAGTTTCATAATGGGATATTTTTTAGTTTTGAACATCGATTTGGCGTCGTATTTGAGTGAAAATAGTATGGTTGGACTCGTAATTGAATGGGTTATCGGATTTTGTGAGTTTTGTCGGGTTCTGAGGTACGGGCCCGGGTTGGACTTTTTGATGATTTGGTGATTTTGATTAAAGATTCAACATTTATCGATGGGTTTGTTTCCTTTAGCATTATTTTATGTATTTGAGTTTCTTTTGGCTAGTTTTGAGCCGTTCGGAGGTCGGTACGCGCGAGATGGCATTTTTGGAGCATCGCTAGGCTTGCTCGGTATTGGAATTTGGTTTGTTCGAGGTAAGTAACACTTCTAAATTTAGTGTTGAGGGTATGAAACACTGAATTATGTGCTATGTGCTTGGTGTTGAGGTGACACACATGCTAGGTAACATACGAGTGGGCGTGCACCGTGTGAATTGTGACTTAGTTATTTCTGTGAAAACTGTATAGTTACATGATCTTACCTATAACCATGAAATTCTACGTACTTGAGCTATTGAGTTGTGATCCATATTAGAAACCATGTCTAGGCTATATGCTTATCCTGTTGGGATCCACTGAGGTCTGCTTTCATTGCATTACATACTCAGTCATACGCATTCATATGCATATCATATCTCAGTCTCTGTTACCAGTTATTGACACATCATATCATCATTTTGGGATAGTTTCATGGCATTGTGAGCCCGAGAGACTGGAGAGATTGATGAATGATTGAGGCTAAGGGTTTGATTATGAGTGACATTTATGGGATAGGGCTGCATGCAACAACGGTTATACTGATTTATGATAGCGCTTGGACTCAAGGAGTCCCTCCGGAGTCTGCACACACCTCCAGAGAGCGCGGTTGATTTATATTGAGGGATGGATCTTACATGGACATGGATCTTGTCCGAAGCATTTATACCTAGGGATGGGTCTTCCCCACGGGGTTGGATTATCCCTACTCAGTACTGAGTGGCTGATGGTCAGTTGATGTACATATTCCGGGATGGATCTTCCCTGGACCGGATTGGCCAAATACACTACTGGGTGAATGAGCATGATGAGTGGAAAGTGTGAGACAGTGAGATTGAGTACTCTGAGAGTGTGAGTACATGAGTTCATCTCTGAGATACATTTCATTGACATGAACACATGACATACATGCATAGAGATGTATTTTCCTCATGTTGTATGGTATCATGTCATTCATGACTTCTCAGACATGTTGACATATGAGCGTAGAGATGTATTTTCCTCATGGTGTACGGTATCACGTCATTTATGACTTCTCACACATGTTGACATATGGGCATAGAGATGTACCTTACACTTGCTATCTAGAAAGAAAATGAAACACCTTATTTATTGTTGAAAGGATTTTTGGGGGAAAAATTGCAGTTTTCAAACTTACTCATATTTTTGGCAGCTTCGGTAAACGACTTGGGTTTTCACTGATATACTTGAAAGGCAGAACTATTTTCAGAAATCATGATTAACCTGAGCATTCTATCTCTGGGCTACTTCTTTTATTACTTGCTTTACGTTGTTATGGACTGTTATTGGCTATTGGTATTGGACCCGACTTTTGTTCCAGCTCGTCACTACTTTCAACCTAAGGTTAGGTTTGTTACTTATTGAGTACATGGGGTCGGTTGTACTCATACTACACTTCTGCGCCTTGCGTGCGGATGTTGGTTATTGATGTTGCTATGATCGATGGGAGCTAGAACTGAAGACGTACCTGCGTTCCAGTTGTAGCTACCTCTTGTTCATGGTAACCTTAGATTCATAAAAATCTATTTATGTGTATTTTGAGCAGATGATGTATTTATTTCATACCAACTTTGTAAATTCTAATCTTAGAAGCTCATGATTTGTACTACTAGTCAATCAGAAACGTATTAGTTTCAGATGTTTTCTTTTATTTAAATGTCTTATTAATTTCATTGGAATTGGTTAGTTGTCAATTGGCTTACCTAGCGGTTTGGGTTAGGTGACATCAAAACTAGATGAATTTTGGGTCGTGAAAAGTCCTCCCATGCACTTAGTCTGCAAATCAAATGTGTAACGTTAGATGAAAATATTGTTAAAATAATGCTTAAATAGATAAGAATTGTATTAAAATCTTAAATTGATTGAAAATTTGTAGTACGATATTCGGTGGAAAATCACTTCAAGTCGCATAGGGTGCATCATATCAGTGTTTTAAAAGTTGTGGGCGTAAGACGAGACATTTTATATATGCCTCAGTGAGGCTAAGCCCTGAGGCACGGGGCGTAAGCCCCATGAGTATTTAATTTTTTAATATTTTATAAAATAATATAATTACAGTAAATATTTATAAACAAGTAAAATTGCATAAAAATTAAAGCAAACTATAAACCTTAGCCCTGTCCTATCATCTGTATAATGGAGTTCGTCATTTATTGACGGATTTTTCGGGATTTTTCTTTCTTAGAATTGGAAGAAAAAGATTAAAATGGCTGTTCCAAATTTCACCTATACCTTTCTTTGAGATTTAAAGAAAAAAAATTTCTTTTCTTATGAAATGTTTATTATTCGTTGATAGATCTAAAGCTTATGCCGTAGAAGCTGACATCAGGCTATTGGTATGTAATATATATATATATGTGTGTGTGTGTGTGTATATGTGTGTGTGTGTGTGTGTGTGCACGCGCGCGCGCCATCTCCATAAAAAATAGTCAAAATAATATATTATACGCTACTTACAAGCACAAGTGAAAATAATAAAGTTTTCTACATGGAGGAACAAAAAGGATGACTAACCTGCAATTTGAACTTTGAACTTGCTGTTATGAAGGAGGATAAAGTTCTCTTTGTATTTGTACAATAAAAATTAAATGTTCTTTGTTTTTAGGAGATATTAGCATACTAGTAGACAAGATAAAGAATTGGGAAAAAACATAACTTATGGTTTCAATCAATAAAAAAAGTTCTTGACTTTTAAATTTAATACATTTCAGTTCCTTTTTAAAATTTTTGAGTACAAGCTGATTTTTGAGAATTTGGTAATTATATGACGAATTTATTCAATAAATCTTCTTTTAACCTGAAAAAGTCTCCGGGGCTTACGCCTCACTAAACAAACACGCCTCAAACGCTAGGCGTATGCCCCGAATGCCTGGGCATACGCCACTTGAGACTTTCGCCCCACAATATCGCTTGGGAGCATTTTTGGTGCGCCTCACCCCATGACTCGCCCGAAAACGCCTTTTAAAGCATTGCATCATACAACCGGCTAATGGCTTCAGTGAATTTTTGTAGTCTGATGGCTAGCTATGAACCTACAATATATCAATTATATTAAGTAAACAAGAATATAGCTAATATAATGTAGGAAAAATAAAGAAATAGTAAATAAATCTTACCCAGGCATGTTGATCATCTTATGATAACGATCATACCGCAGTGCATCTTGATCATCATCCTTATGTGTATATGAAGCATGCGTAGAAGGGGAGGCATCTGGCTCAGTGCTGCTATCCCGAGGAGAAGTCCTGAAATGCTAGGAGACGCACTTCGTGGAGAGGGAGACAGGGTCGTTGATGAAGATAGTTGCGATCTAGACCCCTACTTTGATCCAGTTGGCTGTAATCTAGATGGTTGCGATCCAGCTGGTGGTGAAGCAAATGGAACAGATGACGAGCGTATCACTACATGGCCTTGTGACTACTGGCCTGGTGTAGTGATAAAATTATATGCAGGATTATGTGGAAGAATCGAGTATAGCCCTATGATGGAGAATGATAAGAATACTGATGCAAGGGCTAATGTTAGGTAGTATGATGCGTATATAGATGTGGTAAAAAATATGTGTGCTTAGAAGATTGCTTCCGACCAGCTGCAGTGGAGGAATGCAAGTGTGGAGTGGAAGGAAGCAAGGGTATATCACTACCCTTAGAATCAATATGCCTCTTATCCTTCCTATACCTACCTCATATAATGTAGTGTTATCTAATTCATTTACACTTAGATACTCTAGTATATGACGTGCTTGGATGTGTTATTCTCGATCACCTGATTAGTATTTTGCTCGGATACATTATTAGTAGATCAATTAGAAATTTAAATATATTCAATTAATATGATATGATTTTTATCACTTTATTTAACCTAGAAGATGCATCATTCTTGATTTTAACTAGCAAGACGCTCGGACATACAGATGACCTTAGTAAATTAAATATTGAGTTTTAATGTGTGACTGATCGAGGTCCAAATATCGACATCCAACACACTAGAACACATTTGAAAACAAAATGTATAGTGATGTAAGATGTAGTATTATATTAAAACTTAAGTTGTAGCAACAACAACTACTCGGTCAAATCTCACGATTGAGGTATATATTATAATTTAGAATGTTAAATATATGTAGATTGTAAATAACAATAATCTATAAAAGGTTGACCATGTTTGACCACTAATACCAATTTTTTTTTAAAATTATATTTGTTATAGAAAGAAAACAACATACACTGGGCGGGAAAAAGCAAATTAAAAATACAGACTGATATCGGTCAGTATTCAGGAATTGTTTTTAGTTATTTTTCTTCAAATGACGCAAGTAAGTCTGACCAAGGATTGGTCAAAGATTGACAAGATTTCCGACCGACTTCGGTCGGTATCTTCAAACATGTCAGCAAAAGCAATTTTCGGAATTTTGGACCCACAATTACCGGCCAATGGTGGTCGGTATCAACATTTTGAAATGTTACTTTGACTTTTACAACCAATGATTCTAGTTTCAAACCGATTTTGGTCTCTTTTTTTCCCCGCTCGACATCACCCAGTATACTTTGGACGGTTTTCACCAATTCTAGGAGGGGCACACTTAGGATTATATTATCGGTTCTATAATTTCCTACGGCACAAGTACAAGATTACTTTGTTCATTAAGACACAAGAATATGAGTAAAAAATCATCTGGTATTCTTCGTTTATAATGGAACTTGAACCATGATCTCCAAAGTTTGTACCCATTTTATAATATGAGCTCTAAAATTTATATTCACTCTATTGATTACTATGTCACACCATTAAATGTCTTAGAATATTTCTTGACTCGTGTTTTCTCTTATTTATGTCACGACTCAAATTTCCCATCTTCGGGACCGTGATGGCGCCTAACATTTCACTTTCTAGGCAAGCCAACTTTAGAATAGTTTATCCATTTTCCCAATAGTTTAAATTAAGTAATGAGAAAGAACTAAAATAACTATAATGATCCAAAGTAAAGTGCGGAAGCTATAGCAAATAAAATATCTGATACAACTCTGGAACCGGTGTCACAAGTGCACGAGCTACTAGAATAGTACAAATAAGGGTCTGAATAAAATATAAATCTGTCTGAAGGAAAATACACAGCTAAATAAATGGAAAGGGTCCTCTAGGAGCTGCGGACGTTGAGCATCAGTACCTCAAGTCTCCTCAAAGCTGGCCAATCCGAGCACGCTAATAACCGCCGTTGGGACCGACTCCAAAATCTGCACAAGAAGTGCAGAGTGTAGTTTGAGTACAATCGACCCTGATGTACTCTATAAGTGTCGAGCCTAACCTCGACAAAGTAGTGACGAGGTTAAGGCAGGTCACTTACACTACAACCTGTACACAGTATATAATAAAGACAGGAAAGAAAATACGGAACAAAATAAGGTAGTAACTGAAGAAAATGGCTAAACCACAAGAAAATAAACAGTGACGATTAGAATTACCAATTCTTAGAGTTTCGAATGAGAAGTGCCGAAAACCAACACAGCTCAAGGAAATAGAAACACATATATTGTTGCGGCGTGCAACCCGATCCCACCGCACAACAAAATCCTTCCTTATTCCACCGTATCAATATCAACAATCAGAATATATATATATATATATATATATATATTCTGATTGTTGATATTGATACGGTGGAATAAGGAAGGATTTTGTTGTGCGGTGGGATCGGGTTGCACGCCGCAACAATATATGTGTTTCTATTTCCTTGAGCTGTGTTGGTTTTCGGCACTTCTCATTCGAAACTCTAAGAATTGGTAATTCTAATCGTCACTGTTTATTTTCTTGTGGTTTAGCCATTTTCTTCAGTTACTACCTTATTTTGTTCCGTATTTTCTTTCCTGTCTTTATTATATACTGTGTACAGGTTGTAGTGTAAGTGACCTGCCTTAACCTCGTCACTACTTTGTCGAGGTTAGGCTCGACACTTATAGAGTACATCAGGGTCGATTGTACTCAAACTACACTCTGCACTTCTTGTGCAGATTTTGGAGTCGGTCCCAACGGCGGTTATTAGCGTGCTCGGATTGGCCAGCTTTGAGGAGACTTGAGGTACTGATGCTCAACGTCCGCAGCTCCTAGAGGACCCTTTCCATTTATTTAGCTGTGTATTTTCCTTCAGACAGATTTATATTTTATTCAGACCCTTATTTGTACTATTCTAGTAGCTCGTGCACTTGTGACACCGGTTCCAGAGTTGTATCAGATATTTTATTTGCTATAGCTTCCGCACTTTACTTTGGATCATTATAGTTATTTTAGTTCTTTCTCATTACTTAATTTAAACTATTGGGAAAATGGATAAACTATTCTAAAGTTGGCTTGCCTAGAAAGTGAAATGTTAGGCGCCATCACGGTCCCGAAGATGGGAAATTTGAGTCGTGACATNATATATATATATATATATATATATATATATATATATATATATATATATATATATATATGTTGCGGCGCAACTCGATCCCACCATATAACAAAAATCAGTATCACAATTCGCCCTTATTTCGCCGTATCAATCCACCCTTATTTCACCTGTTGCAGCGTGCAACCGGATCCCACCATATCAGTATAAATTCACCCTTATTCAACCATATCGATCCACCCTTATTTCACGGGTTGTAGTGTGCAACCCGATCCTACCATATCAGTACAAGTATTTAATGAGAGAAATCAAATCAATAACTCAAATCACAAGAACCTCTATGATTGACTAATATGAAGCTGAATCAGAAAGGAAGCCTCGTACCAAATTGAGAATTTACATATGAAATGTTAAACGATAAGACAAGTCTGGTAAATGGAAATTAAAAGGTGCAAGTAAGTCAATTAAGGCAATAACAGAGAGTCATGAAAGCATAAAAAGGTCTAACATTTTTTTACAGGAGAAATAATAATTAACAAGTAGCAAATAAAACAGGGAAGGCATTTAGAGTACATAACAGTAAAGGCATGGAAGGAAATAAGTAAGAAAAAGCGTAAAATTAGGGAAACAAGAAATTCGGTGGTGTATAAGCACTCGTCACCTTGCATATACGCCACAAAAAATGGAATTCACATAGCACATAGTCCGAGGGTTCCTAATTCCCTCAAATTAAGGTTAAACTCAACACTTACCTCACTCCACAGTCGGCTCAGAGCTCTAACGGGGCCTTTCCCCTAGAATCCGCCTCCAAACCATTCATATATAACGACAATTGACTCAATAATATCGAATGTTTCTAAAGGAATAAATTAAAATGCATAAATTTACAATTTCCACACTTTTCCCCCAAAAAAGTAAAAAATCGACCCCCGGCCCTCTTGGTCCAAACCCGAAATTCGGATAAAAACCTAATTACCCATTCAACCTCGAGCTCGATTATGTAATTTGTTTCGAAATTAGACCCCAATTTGATGTCTAAATTAGAATTTTACAAAAATCCTCAATTCTACCCAAATCCCCAATTTCTACCATGAAAATCCTAGATTTTTTATGGAACCGTATGAAATATAATGGGTAATTGAAAGAAAGTAGGTTAAAATCACTTACAACAAATAGGGGATGAAAAGTTATTGGGAGAATCACCTCTAGGGTTTCTAGCTTTGAAAATTTGAAAGAATGAACAAAATCCCCTTTTTGGGACTGTTTTAATCACTGGCGTCAAGTGTTCATCGTGTTCGCGTGAAATCTAAGGTGTTCGCGAAGAGCAAAGCCTCAATGGCTTACGCGATCTCGAGTTGATCTACGCGTTCGTGTAGGCTTAGCCCCTAGCCTCCGCGTGATTCTTGTATCAAATTCGCATAGAGCAACAAAAAAACTCCCAGCCTCCACCTCTATTTCACTATGCGTTCGTGATTGACTGGCCGCGTTCGCGAAGAGCAGGTCCCCAAATGCTCCTCGTTCGAGACCAAGGTTACACGTTCGTGTAGAAAAAAATGTCCCCCAGCCAAGTTTACCCTTCACGATCGCGGGAGTATATTCGCGAACGCGAAAAAGGAAACACCAGAAACCAGCATAGGTGAAAAACCAGCAAACTTTCTAAGTTCAAAAGGTCCACAGGCTATCCTAAAATCACCTGAGCCATCGGGGATCCATACCAAATATGCACACAAGTGCAGAAACATTATATGAACTCGTTCGCGCGATCAAATCACCAAAATCACACCTAGAACTACGAATCGGACACCAAATCAAATGAAATATTCAATGAAGTTTTAGAATTTCTATTTTAACAATCGGACGTCCGAATCAGGTCAAACCAACTCTGTTTCTCACCAAATTTGGTAGACAGGTCATAAATATAGTAATGGACCTATACCGGGTTCTGAAACCAGAATACGGACCCCGTATCAACAAAGTCAAACATTGGTCAAATCTTTAAAGTCATTAAACCTTTAAACTTCTAATTTTCGACAAAAGCGATAACTCGAGCTAGGGACCTCCGAATTCGATTCCGGGAATACACTCAGGTCCCAAATCATGATACATACATGTTGGGATCATCAAAATACAGGTCTGTGTCCATTTTCTCAAAACGTGGACCGAAGTCAACTCAAATGGATTTTTAAGGAAAAATTTCATATTTTATCAATTTTTAACATAAAGCCTTCTGGAAAAATATCCGTACTGTGCACGCAAATAGAGGAAGTCTTAAAGAAGCTATTAGAGGCTTCAAAACACAAAATTAGGGTTTAAAACTCTAGATGACCTATCAGGTCATCACAATTTATGAGCTCTATATTTTATAGTCACATAAAGGACCTTTATCGGTTAAGGTTAAAGGTTTGATTTTTTACATACTTTCACCTCACCTGTCACGACCCAAAACTCCCTCCACAAAACATCGTGACGGCACCTAGTCTCTACGACTAGTTAAGCCTAACAAATTGCGAAAATAATAAAAATAAAAGTAAACTTAACAACTAACTGCAATAGATAACTGAATAACTGGCAACAATGCCACTTGACATGAACAATAACCAATACTCTAGAAATACACAGTCTTCCCAAAACCAGGAACATCATAAGTCACAAATTACAGAAAGAAGTAGTATCTCTATACACCAGAGTCTAATAAAAGAAATTCATAAGGTACTTGACTTAGGGGAGAATAGAAGGGGACTCCGAGGTCTGCGGATACAGTAGATATACCTTGAAGTCTCCAACTGTCACTGCTCACTGATGACGTGGCTGATAATGAGTACCTGGATTTGCACAGAAAACATGTGCAGAAGAGTAGCATGAGTACACCATAATGGTACCCAGTAAGTGCCAATCCTAACCTCGGTCGAGTAGTGACGAGGTTAGGTCAGGCCCACTAGTATATAATAAACAAAGCAAGAGAATATAACAGTATATTAAGAGACTGGAATTTAACAAAAAGGAAAACACAGCAAAATAACAGTAACACATAGGGATAAATAGCAGGGGATCCCCGAGATACCATCTCGGAGTCCCAAAGTAAATATGTAGAGAGATCTCCCGAGGTACTGCCTCGTAGTCGCAAAAGTAAATGTGTAGGGAGAACTCCCGAGGTACCGCCTCGTAGTCTCAAAAGTAAATATGCAAGGAGAACTCCCGAGGTACCGCCTCGTAGTCTCAAAAGTAAATATGTAGGGAGAACTCCCGAGGTACCGCCTCGTAGTCTCAAAAGTAAATATACATGGAGAACTCCCGAGGAACCGCCTCGTAGTCTCAAAAGTAAACACACAGCTCAAACCAATAAATATAACAGTTAGCAGCAAGAATTCTACAGCTAAGACTGATAAAGAATAAGGAAAACCAAGAAATCAACTAGGCATGCTGCACATAGTTCAAATAAGCAGTTAAAGCACGTAGACAAGCGATATTAGACTAGACAGGATAACCACATATGTTGGTATAACTCAATTAAGAATGAAAACAGGTTACTACTCAGTAAAATAATCGGGATTTTCAACAAAAGCCCGTGTATGCACTCTTCACCTCGCGTACACGGCGCTCACATATCACAACAGTACCAAATCCTAAGGGATTTCCTCCACACAAGGTTAGGCAAGCCACTTACCTCGAACCAAGCTCAAATCAATCTGTAAAAATACCTTTTCCTCGATTATCCGACTCCTAATGGCCCAGTCTAGCCAAACACAATTACATATCATAAATACAACTATAATACACTAAGCTAATTAATAAAATCAAGACTTTAACAAGAAATTCAAAAATCTCCCTAAAAAGTCTCCACGGTCCCACGTCTCGGAATCGGGTAAAAATCACAAAATATGAACGCCCATTCACTCACGAGTCTAACCATATCAAATTACTAAACTCCGACACCAAATGGCCCTTCAAATCCCCAAAATTCACTCTCCAAATCGCTGGCCTCAAACCCCCAAATTTCACCTCAAAAACATACCAACTAGGTGGGAAATTAGTAGGGAAACCTCATTATTGAAAAAAAAATGAATACAAGAAGCTTATCTCAGTAATCTATTCAAAAACACTCTCAAAATCCTTCAAAGTCCGAGCTCAAAATGATGAAAATGGGCAAAAATCTCGAAGTTTCGCTTAAATAGGTTATGCCCAGGCATTTCCGCATCTACAGGGCCTGGGCTCGCACCTGTGTGCCCGCTTCTACGGAAAAATGAGCCCTTCTGAGCAAATCACTTACTCCCATCTGCCTCCCCAACTACGGTATATGGTCCGCATCTCCGCTCAGATGTGAGAAAAATATTGCACCTGCGGACTCTACTGATCCTCCTCACTTCCGTACATGGCCCGCAGATGCGAAGATTTCCTCTCACCTGCGACCCCTGACCAAACATCCCAATACGCTTCTGCTCTTGCCTCTAAGCACGTGCGATCCCGTACCTGCAGTCTCCCCACTACAGGTGTGAAACACCAGAAACCAGAAAAACTTCAGCAACATGCACAAGTCCAATTTCGATCCGTTAAGCATCTGAAACTCACCCGAGGCCCCCGGGACCTCAACCAAACATACCAACCAGTCCTAAAACACCATACAAACTTAGTCGAGCCCTCAAATCACATCAAACAAAGCTAAAAACACGAATCACCCTCCAATTCAAACTTAATGAATTTTGAAACTTCAAACTTCTACAACTGATGCCGAAACATATCAAGCCACGTCCGATTAACCTCAAAATTTTCACACAAGTCATATTCAACATTACGGATCTACTCCAACTTCCGGAATAGGGAACCGAACCCGATATCAAAAAGTCCACTACCAGTCAAACTTCCAAAAAATTCAACTTTCACTATTCCAAGCCTAATTTAGCTACAGACCTCCAAAACACAATTCGAACATGCTCCTAAGTCCAAAATCACCCAACAGAGCTAACGGAACTGATGAAAATCCATTCTGGAGTCGTCTTCACACAATTCTAACTACGGTGAAAATAGTAGAACTTAAGCTTCCATTTTAGGGACTAAGTGTCTCAAGACACTCCAAAACTACAAATAAAAATTCCCGACAAGTCACATAAGCAGAAAAAGGTACGGGGGAAGCAGTAAACAGGGGATCGGGGCTATTACTCTCAAAATGACCGTTGGGTCATTACATACTCCCCCTCTTAAAATAATTATTCATCCTCGAACAAGTATAGAGACATACCTGAAGTGGTGAAAAGATGAGGATAACGGTTGCGCATATCATGCTCGATATCCCAAGTCGCCTCTTCAACCGGCTGACCCCTGCACTGAACCTTTACGAAAGCAACGTTCTTTGACCTCATCTTTTGAACCTGCCTGTCCAGAATAGCCACCAGCTCCTCAACATAATATAAATCCTTGTCCAACTGGACCGAGCTGAAATCCAACAACTGAGACGGATCGTCGTGACACTTCCGGAGCATCGAAACATAGAATACTGGATGAACTCCTACTAGACTGGGAGGAAGGGCAAGCTCATAAGCAACCTCTCTAACACACCGCAACACCTCAAATGGGCCGATAAACCATGAGCTCAACTTGCCCTTCTTTTCGAACCTCATAACACCCTTCATAGGTGACACCCGAAGCAGGACCCGCTCTCCAACCATGAATGCAACATCGTGAACCTTCCGATCCGCATAACTTTTATATCTGGATTGGGCTGTGCGAAGTCGATCCTAAATCACCTTAACCTTCTCTAGAGCATCTCGAACCAAGTCTGTACCCAATAACCTAGCCTCGCCCGGGTCGAACCATGTAACGACCCAGTAGGTCGTTTTGAAAGTTAACACCCCGATCCCCTAATAACTGCTTTCCCCATGTCTATTTCTACTTTTGGGACTTGTCGGAACGTTGAATGGTGAAATTCGGAGAGTTTTTGGACACATAATCCTTATATGTGAGTTTAAGCTTTAGAAATTGGACCGTAGTTGGAACTGTGTGAAGACGGGGCCGCAATGGGATTTCGTCGACTCCGTTAGCTCCGTTGGGTGATTTCAAAATTAGGAGCGTGTCCAGAATGTGTTTTAAAGGTCTGTAGTAGATTTAGGCTTGAATTGGCGAAAGTTAGAATTTCAGCAATTTCGGCCGATAGGTGAAATTTTGATAACGGGCTCGGAATGGAATTTTGAGAGTAGATGTAGCTCCATCGTGTCATTTGTGACCTGTGTGTAAAATTTGAGGTTATTCATACTAGTTTTGATGTGTTTCGGCATCGATTGTAGATTTTGGAAATTTCATAAGTTCTTAGGCTTGAATCCATGTATACTTGGGGATTTTGAGGTTATGTGATGTGTTTTGGAGGCTCGACTAAGTTTGAATGAGGTATTAGGACTGGTAGATAAGTTTGTTTGAGGTCCCGGGGGCCTCGGGGATGTTTCGGATGCTCAACGGGTGATTTTGGAACTTGGAAAATAGCTGAACCATTTCTCGTTCTGGTGTCTCGCACCTGCGATGGACTTTCCGCAGGTTCGGACACGCAGGTGCAGAAGAGAGGCTCGTAGGTGCAGGCTTGGTCAAGTGAACCAGTCCTCGCAAGTGTAGTTGGTTTTCCGCCGGTGCAGAGCCGCAGATGCGGCCAATTGACCGCAGGTGCGGCCCCAAGCCTTTTAGTGACTTTTCGCACCTGCGATGGATTTTTCGCAGGTGCGGTCCAAGGGGCGCAGGTGCGGAAATCACTGGGCAATTTATATCAAATTCGACGGCTTCAAATTCATAACTTCTAAAAATTATTTGGAGCTCGGGTGTAGGCGATTTGGAGTGAGTTTTGAGGAAAAGCTTCATAGGTAACAATTCTGAGCCCTATTTCCGTTGTATATCATTAATCTATAGAATTTTCTTCCATGCAATCAAGGGATTTAGGTGAAAAATCATGCAAATGGGAAGAAGTTTCCCAAATTAGGAAATCGAAGAATTTAATAGGATTTTGTCGATGGTTTTCGATGATTCTTGTTCGAGTGATCTCGTGAGTGAATGGGTGTTCTAAATTTGTAACTTTCACTCGAGTCCGAGACGTGGGCCCGGGGGGACTTTTTGGGCGATTTTCCTAATTTCACGTATTAGCCTCGAACTTATTAGCTATTTTGATTCCTTAAAGTGATATTTACATTATGCAATCGAATTGAATAGATTTGGGCCATTCGGAGTCGGACACTCGTGGCAAGAGCGTGGTTTTGAGTTGAGTAGCGCAGTCAAGGTAAGTGGCTTGCCTAACTCTGTGTTGGGGACTTCCCCTAGGATATTTTAATACTGTTTTATGTGGTTTGGGCGCCGTGTGCATGAGGTGACGAGTACGTCCACGGGCCATTGTTGCTAAAACTCCATTCTTCCCTTCATGACTTAAATCACTTCACTCCTATTTCACTGATTCACGTATCGACTATGTAGTTTAGATTAGGAAATAGCATGCATACCTGTTTTGCTTGAATTTTCCCTAGTTATTACTATGTGTATCATGTTTAGGTAGTTTTATCCATATTTTTGCCTGTGATTTTTCCTGAACTGTTTTAACTAAAAATTGTATTCGGTATTTGTACTGCATTGCATATTTAAATTGGGACTACGGACGAGATTTCAGAGCTTTCCCCCTATACTGCATTGCATATTTAAATTGGGACTACGGACGAGATTCCAGGAGCTTTCCCCCTGTACTGCCTAACATATCTAAATTGGCACTACGGACGAGATTCCGGGAGCTTTCCCCCTATACTGCATTGCATATTTAAATTGGGACTACGAACGAGATTCTGTGAGCTTTCCCCCTGTACTGCATTGCATACTTGTTACTGTGATATATGATGTGCTAAGTCGAGGGCTCCCTATTATTATTTTCTTTTAGCTCATTGTTCCTACTGATTTGCCTTAGCTTATTACATCTCTCTGTTCACATTTTTTATACTGTTTTACTATAAAAATCCAGTAGAGCCTTAACCTGACCTCATCACTACTCGACCGGGGTTAGGCTTCGCACTTACTAGGTACCAATTTGTGGTGTACTCATTCCATTTCCTGCACATGTTTTTTATGTGCAGATCCAGGTACCAGCGCTCAGTTTCGTGGCTAGGGGTCCGAGCAGCAGCTTCTAGGAGACCGAAAGGTAATTCTGCCGCGTCCGCAGAGTCCTTCGAGTTACCTTCCACTCCAGATTTAGATAGATTCTTTTTCATGTAAATTCCCTCTCGTTGTTTAGAGCTATTTTGAGACAGAGCTTGTGACTAAAGTGATATTCCGGGTTTTGGGAAATTGTATTTTGTATGCGCTAAGTGGCGATGTTTCATTTGTAGATTTACATATTTTCGTCTTTATTTCATTGCTTCTATTTTATATCTATTACGCAATTAGGCTTACCTAGTCGTAGAGACTAGATGTCGTCACGATGCCTTTCGGAGGGTAATTCGGGTCGTGAAAAGTTGGTATCAGAGCGTCTAGGTTCATAGGAGTCACAAGTCATAAGTCGGTTTATTAGAGTCTCATGGATCGGTGCGAAGACGTCCGTATCTATCTTCGGGAGGCTATGTAACTGTTAAGAACAATCATATTTCTTTGATTTCCTTTTTGTGCAAGTTATTGACATTAAAAATTCTAAAATTCTATTCTATTCTTTCCCACAGATGGTGAGGACCCGTACTGGGAGGACCGACGACCAGGCACCCGATCCCCCTGCCAGAGCCGCCAGAGGCCGAGGCCGGGGTAGTGGACGACCGCACGGTGCAGCCCGAGCACCGGCGAGAGCAGTGACAGAGGAGCCTATGGCAGCCCCAACTGGAGAGACGACACAAGAGGTCCCTATTGCTGCTCCAGCCTTGCAGGAGACTTTCGCTCAGTTCATGAGCATGTTCAGTACTCTAGCACAGGCTGGACTATTTCCGATAGCTCCCGCTACATCTAAGGCCGGGGAAGGGGCACAGACTCCCGCAGCCCACACTCATGAGCAGAGGGGGCAGGTTGATCAGGCCCCAGATTATATTCCTATGCCCCCAGCGGCTCCAGTTCAGCATGATGCTAGGGCAGCGGCTTCTAAGGCCGAGCAGCTAAGACTCGAGAGGTACAAGAAGTACCACCCACCTACTTTCAGCGGACTAGCTTCAGATGACGCTCTGGGATTTCTTGAGGAGTGTCATCGTATTCTCCGCACTATGGGAATTATGGAGACCAATGGGGTTTCTTTCACCGCTTTCCAGCTGAGGGGAGCGGCATGTCAGTGGTGGCGGGCCTATGAGCTGAGTAGTCCGGACGAGGCAAGCTCACTCACTTGGACTCAGTTTTCAGAGATGTTTTTGCGAGAGTATGTCCCTCAGAGCCTCAGGGATACTTGGTGCGGGGAGTTCGAGTAGTTGCGCCAGGGTACTATGACTGTGTCGGAGTATGCAGTCCATTTCGGTGGGTTAGCTTGGCATGCACCAACCTTGGTTGCCACAGTCAGAGAGCGGGTTCGCTGCTTCATTGAGGGACTCCATCCTAGTATTCGGACCAGTATGGCCAGAGAGTTGGAGATGGATATCACTTACCAGCAGGTAGTGAGTATTTCCAGGAGAGTAGAGGGCATGGTCGCCCGGGACAAAGAGGAGAGAGAGGCCAAGAAGTCTCGAGAGACTGGACACTTTTCAGGAGCTCGTGCACCAGCAGCATTCCACGGTATGGGCTTCGTGGGTAGCCCTGTTTATTCAGCCCTTCCAGCAGCCAGCGGTATTCCAGCTCCTCCTAGACCTCAGGAGCTCTATTATGCACCACCAGTATCCACTGTGCCTCCAGTTCGAGGTGTTATTTCCGGCAAGCCCAGCTGGCCAGCTCCTATTCATTCTCAGTCGCAGCGTCCTCCGAGGGGTTGTTTTGAGTGTGGTGACACTTGTCACTTGATTAGAGATTGCCCCAGGTCTAGGACGGGTGCACCTCCACAGTCTTATTAGCCTCCACGTGATCCACCGGGTCCTCCGGCTATTCTTCCGGCCCCAGCTGCCACTCCACCTCCTCAGCCAGCTCGAGGTGGGGGTCAGGGAGGTAGAGGTCGCCCTAGAGGGGAGGCCAGGCCAGATACTATGCCCTTCCAGCCCGTTCCGAGGCTATTGCTTCAGACTCAGTCATCATAGGTATTATCCCTGTCTGCCATAGGGATGCATTAGTATTATTTGATCCAGGCTCTACGTATTCATATGTGTCCTCTTATTTTGCTCCACATCTGGGGATATCTCGAGATTCTTTGAGTTCCCCTGTCTATGTATCTACTCCTGTGGGAGACTCTAGTTGTGGACCGCATATATCGGTCGTGTTTGATTTCTCTTAGTGGTTTTGAGACCAGGGTTGATTTATTATTAATCAGCATGGTAGATTTCGATGTTATCTTGGGCATGGACTGATTGTCGCCCCATTATGCTATTCTTGATTGTTACGCTAAGACCATGACGCCGGCTATGCCAGGCTTGCCGAGATTTGAGTGGAGAGGTACCTTAGAGTATACTCCACGCAGGGTCATTTCATTCCTTAAGGATCAGCGGATGGTTGAGAAGGGGTGTGATACGTACTTGGCCTATGTGAGAGATGTCAGTGTTGATACCCCTCCAGTTGAGTCAGTTCTAGTAGTGAGGGACTTTCCTGATGTATTCCTAGTTGATCTTATGGGTATGCCGCCCGACAGAGATATTGATTTCGACATCGATTTGTTGTCGGGCACTTAGCCCATTTCTATCCCTCCTTACCGTATGGCTCCTCCTAAGTTGAAGGAGTTGAAGGAGCAATTACAGGAGTTGCTTGATAAGGGTTTCATCAGACCCAGTGTATCGCCTTGGGTGCTCCAGTATTATTTGTGAAGAAAAAGGATGGTTCTATGCGTATGGGTATTGATTATCGGCAGTTGAACAAGGTCACCGTGAATAACAGGTATCCTTTTCCTCGCATTGATGATTTATTTGACTAGCTACAGGGTTCCAGGGTATTCTCCAAGATTGACTTGCATTCTGGCTATCATCAGTTGAAGATTTGGGAGCTGGATATCCCGAAGACTGCCTTCAGGACCAGATATGGCCACTATGAGTTTCTTGTTATGTCATTTGTGCTGACCAATGCCCCAGCAACTTTTATGCATTTGATGCACAGTGTGTTCCGGCATTATCTTGATTCCTTCGTCATTGTGTTTATTGAGGACATCTTGGTTCCTAATCACGGGAAGATCATGAGCAGCATTTGAGGACTGTGCTTCAGACTTTGAGGGAGAAGAGATTATATGCTAAGTTCCCTAAATGTGAGTTCTGGCTTGACTCAGTGGCATTCTTGGGCCACATAGTGTCTTGGGATGGGATCAAGGTAGATCCGAAGAAGGCGGAGGCGGTACAGAGTTGGCCAAGACCATTATCAGCTACGGAGATTTGTAGTTTCCTTGGTTTGGCTGGGTACTATCGCCGTTTGGTGGAGGGTTTTTCATCCATTGCAGCACCGATGACCAGGTCGACTCAAAAGGGTGCTCCGTTTAGGTGGACTGGGAAGTGTGAGGAGAGCTTTCAGAAGCTCAAGACAGCCCTGACTTCAGCTCTAGTGTTGGTATTGCCTACAGGTTCAGGGTCCTATACCGTCAATTGTGATGTTTCGAGGATTGTCCTCGGAGCGGTGTTGATGCAGGACAGTAGGGTGATTTCCTACGCGTCCAGACAGTTGAAGGTTCATGAGAAGAACTATCCAGTTCATGATCTCGAGTTGGCAGCGATTGTTCACACCCTGAAAGTATGGCGTCATTATCTATACGGTGTTCCCTGTGAGATTTTCACTGATCAACGGAGTTTGCATCACATATTCCAGCAGAAGGACCTCAATTTGCGCCAGCAAAGATGGTTGGAGTTGCTAAAGGACTATGACATCACTATATTATACCACCCAGGGAAGGCCAATGTGGTGGCCGACGCCTTGAGTCATCAAGCGGAGAGTTTGGGGAGTTTGGCATATCTTCTGGCAGTTGAGAGGCCCTTAGCCTTAGATATTCAGTCCTTAGCCAGTCAGTTCGTGAGGTTGCATCTTTCAGAGCCTTGCTGGGTTTTAGCTTGTGTGGTGACTCTGTCTTCTCTTTATGACCGCATTTGAGAGTGCCATTATGATGATCCCTACCTCCTGGTTCTTCAGGACAGGGTTCGGCAAGGTGATGCCAGGGATGTGACTATAGGGGTTGACGGTGTGTTGAGGATGTAGGGTCGAATCTGTGTGCCCAATGTGGATGGGCTTCGAGAGTTGATTCTTGAGGAGGTCCATAGCTCGCGGTATTCCATTCATCAGGGTATCGCGAAGATGTACTAGGACCTGAGGTAGCACTATTGATGAAGAAGGATGAAAAAGGATATATGGAGTTTGTGGCCAAGTGTCTCAACTGTCAGCAAGTCAAATATGAGCATCAGAGACCGGGAGGGTTACTTCAGCACATTGAGCTTTCAGAGTGGAAGTGGGAGCGGATCACCATGGACTTCGTTGTTGGACTTCCTCAAACTTTGAAGAAGTTCGATGCTATTTGGGTGATTGTGGATCGGATGACCAAGCCAGCCCATTTCATTTTGGTGTTGACTACATACTCCTCCGAGAGGTTGGCGGAGATTTATATCAGGGAGATTGTTCGCCTCCACGGTATTCCTGTATCTATCATTTCAGACAGAGGTACACAGTTCACTTCACGATTCTGGATATCCATTCAGCAGGAGCAGGGAACCAGGGTAGAGTTTAGTACAGCCTTTCACCCTCAAACAGACGGGCAGTCCGAGCGCACGATTCAGATTCTTGAGGATATGCTTTGTGCCTGTGTGATGGATTTTGGAGGGTCATGGGACCGATACTTTCCACTTGCAGAGTTTGCTTATAAGCTACCAGTCCAGCATTCAGATGGCGCCGTATGAAGCTTTGTATAGTAGACGGTGTCGGTCCCCAGTTGGATGGTTTGAGTCGGGCGAGGTCCAATTATTGGGTGCAGATTTGGTCTAGGACGCCCTAGACAAGGTGAAGGTGATTCAGGAGAGACTTCGTGCAGCTCAGTCCAGGCAGAAGAGTTATGCGGACCGGAAGGTTCGGGATTTGGCATTTATGGCTGGTGATCGGGTTTTTCTTCGGGTATCACCTATAAAGGGCGTCATGAGGTTCGGGAAGAAGGGTAAGCTGAGTCCGTGATTTATTGGCCTTTTTGAGGTGTTACGACGTGTTGGGGAGGTTGCTTATGAGCTAGCCCTGCCTCCCAACCTAGCAGGAGCTCATCCGGTATTCTACGTCTCCATGATCCGGAAGTATCACGGTGACCCGACTCATGTTTCAGATTTCAGTTCAGTCCAGTTGGACAAGGATTTATCATATGTTGAGAAGCCAATAGCTATATTGGATAGACAGGCCAGAAAGCTCAGGTCAAAGGGTATTGCATTTGTAAAGGTTCAGTTGAGGGGTCAGCCGGTCGAGGAGGCGACTTGGGAGACCGAGCAGGATATGCGCAGTCAGTACCCTCATCCTTTCACAGCTTCAGGTATGTCTCCATAACCCGTTCGAGGACGAACAATTTTCTTAAGAGGGGGAGAATGTAATGACCTGGTAAGTCGTTTTGAGAGTTAGTGCCCCGATCCCCTAATAACTACTTTCCCCATGTCTATTTCTCCTTTTGGGACTTGTCGGAACGTTGAATGGTGAAATTTGGAGAGTTTTTGGACACATAGTCCTTATATGTGAGTTTAAGCTTTAGAAATCGGACCGTAGTTGGAAATGTGTGAAGTCGGGCCAGAATGGGATTCCGTCGACTCCGTTGGGTGATTTCAGAGTTAGGAGCGTGTTCGGAATGTGTTTTCGAGGAGAGTGTCTGGAATGTGTGTTTTCGCAGGCGCGGGCTTGGTCAAGTCAACCAGTCCTCAGAGGTGCGGTTGGTTTTCCGCAGGTGCGGAGCCGCAGATACAGCCAATTGACCGCAGGTGCGGCACCAGGCCTTTTAGTGGGTTTTCTCACCTGTAATGGATTTTCCGTAGGTGCGGTCCAAGGGGCGCAGGTGCAAAAACCGCTGGGCATTTTATATCAAATTCGAGGGCTTGAATTTCATAACTTCTAAAAATTATTTGGAGCTCGGGTGTAGGCGATTTGGAGTGAGTTTTGAGGAAAAGCTTCATAGGTAACAATTCCTAACCCTATTTCCTTTGTATATCATTAATCTATAGCATTTTCTTCCATGCAATCAAGGGATTTAGGTGAAAAATCATGCAAATGGGAAGAAGTTTCCCTAATTAGGAAATCCGAGAATTTAAAGTCGTCGGTTTTTGATGATTCTTGTTCGAGTGAGTTCGTGAGTGAATGGGTGTTCTAAATTTGTAACTTTCACTCGAGTTCGAGACGTGGGCCCGGGGGACTTTTTGCGCGATTTTCCTAATTTCGCGTATTAGCCTTGAACTTATTAGCTATTTTGATTCCTTAAAGTGATATTTACATTATGCAATCGAATTGAATAGATTTGGGCCATTCGGAGTCGGACACTCGTGGCAAGAGCGTGGTTTTTAGTTGAGTAGCGCAGTCGAGGTAAGTGGCTTGCATAACTCTGTGTTGGGGACTTCCCCTAGGCTATTTTAATACTGTTTTATGTGGTTTGGGCACCGTGTGCGTGAGGTGAAGAGTACGTACACGGGCCATTGTTGCTAAAACTCCATTCTTCCCTCCATGACTTAAATCATTTCACTCCTATTTCACTGATTCACGTATCGACTATGTAGTTTAGATTAGAAAATAGCATGCCTACCTGTTTTACTTGAATTTTCCCTAGTTCTTACTATGTGTATCATGCTTAGGTAGTTTTATCCATATTTTTGCCTGTGATTTTTCCTGAACTGTTTTAAATAAAAATTATATTCGGTAATTGTATTGCATTGCATATTTAAATTGGGACTACGGACGACATTCCGGGAGCTTTCCCCTTGTACTGCATTGCATATTTAAATTGGGACTACGGACGACATTCCGGGAGCTTTCCCCTTGTACTGCATTGCATATTTAAATTGGGACTACGGACGAGATTCTGGGAGCTTTTTCCTATACTGCCTAGCATATCTAAATTGGGACTAGGGACGAGATTCCGGGAGCTTTCCCCCTGTACTGCATTGCATATTTAAATTGGGACTACGAACGAGATTCTGTGAGCTTCCCCCCTGTACTGCATTGCATATTTAAATTGGGACTACGAACGAGATTCTGTGAGCTTCCCCCCTGTACTGCATTGCATACTTGTTACTGTGATATATGATGTGATAAGTCGAGGGCTCCCTATTATTATTTTCTTTTAGCTCATTGTTCCTACTGATTTGCCTTAGCTTATTACATCTCTCTGTTCACATTTTTTATACTGTTTTACTATAAAAATCCAGTAGAGCCTTAACCTGACCTCGTCACTACTCGACTGGGGTTAGGCTTCGCACTTACTGGGTACCAATTTGTGGTGTACTCATTCCATTTCCTGCACATGTTTTTTATGTGCAGATCCAGGTACCAGCGCTCAGTTTCGTGGCTAGGGGTCCGAGCAGTAGCTTCTAGGAGACCGAAAGGTAATTCTGCCGCGTCCGCAGAGTCCTTCGAGTTACCTTCCACTCCAGATTTAGATTGATTCTTTTTCATATAAATTCCCTCTTGTTGTATAGAGCTATTTTGAGACAAAGCTTGTGACTAAAGTGATATTCCGGGTTTTTGGGAAATTGTATTTTCGTCTTTATTTTATTGCTTCTATTTTATATTTGTTCCGCAATTAGGCTTACCTAGTCATAGAGACTAGGTGACATCACGATGCCTTTCGGAGGGTAAATCAGGTCGTGACAAACCAACCCACTGGAGACCGACATCGCCTACCATACAGAGCCTCATACGGTGCCACCTGGATGCTCGTCTGATAACTATTGTTGTAGGCAAACTCCGTGATCACGCCAACTCTAGTCCTATAAAGGATAAGCGGTCACTGCAAATCTAATCCGGTCTAAAATTCCGGAGTCGAATCCCACAGAAAACTGGGGTTTAGCTACAATTGTTCACTATCACTAAGAAGACAAGATCGAACAATTCCTAAGTTATAAATATTGAGATTCTTATATCTAATTAACTAACAAATTAAAATAGTATATTAACAACTAAGAATAAAATTAAAGTAGTATATTAACAACTAAAGATACTATGGGTAGAAGAAAAGATTAAGGAGGTCTATTAAGCGCAATTTTCATGCAACGTTTCTCCAATTCATGTACAAGCATTCCTACACATGAAATAAGCTCTATTAAGCGCAATTTTCGCACAAATTAGCATCCAAACAACACGCAAGTAGGGTAAATAACATCAAAGTATATGGAATTATCGCATGACGTCACTCTGCAAGTGACGAACTGATCCCACGAACCTCCAAACTCCTTCACACACGCACAAAACATATCCTCTAATACCTGAATAGTGAGCTCAGACTGTCCGTTCGTCTGAGGGTGAAATGATGTGCTCAACTCCACTCGATACCCAACTCATGTTGTACGGCCCTCCGGAACCGTGATGTAAAATGCATACCTCAATCAGAGATGATAGATACCAGCACGCCATGAAGCTCGACGATCTCGCGGATATAAACTCGAGCCAGTTGCTCAGAAGAATAGGTAGTCATCACAGGAATTAAATGAGCTGACTTGGTCATACTATCCACAATCACCCAAACTGCATCAAACTTCCGTTGAGTCCGTGGAAGACTAACAATGAAATCCATAGTGATCCACTCACATTCCCACTTCGGAAGATCTAACTTCTGTAGCAACCCACCTGGTCGCTGATGGTCATACATCACCTGCTGGTAATTTAGACACCGAGCTACATATTCCATTATGTCCGTCTTCATTCTCCTCCACCAGTAATGCTGCCACAAGTCCTGATACATCTTCGTGGCACCCGGATGAATGGAGTACCGCAAACTGTGAGCCTCTGAAGAATCAACTCACGCAAACCATCCACATTGGGCACACATATCCTGCCCTACATCCTCAATGCACCATCATCCCCAATAGTTACCTCCTTGGAATCACCGTGTTGGACCGTTTCCTTAAGGACAAGCAGATGGGGGTCATCATACTAACGCTCCCTGATACGATCATAAAGAGAAGACCGAGAGACACACAAGCCAATACTCGACTCGGCTCAAAAATATCCAATCTCACAAACTGGTTAGCTAAGGCCTGAACATCCAACCCCATGGGCCTCTCTACTGCTGGTAGATATGCTAAGCTCCCCAAACTCTCCGCATGGTGACTCAAAGCATCGGCCACCACATTGGCCTTCCCTGGATGGTACAAAATGGTGATATCATAATCCTTAAGTAGCTCCAACTACCTCCCCTGACGCAAGTTAAGATCCTTCTGCTTGAACAGATGCTGCAAACTCTAGTGATAGGTGTAAATATCACAAGGGACACCGTACAAATAGTGCCACCAAATCTTCAAGGCATGAACAATAACTGTTAACTCAAGGTCGTGGACAGGATAGTTCTTTTCATACACCTTCAGCTGTCTGGACGTGTAGGAAATCACCCTATCGTCCTGCATTAACACCGCACCGAGACCAATCCATGACGCATCACAATATACAGTATAAGACCCCGAACCTGTAGGCAATACCAATACTGGGGCTGTAGTCAAAGCTATCTTGAGCTTCTGAAAGCTCTTCTCACACTCGGGAGCTCCACCTAAACGGAGCACCCTTCTGGGTCAGCCTGGTTATAGGTGCTGCAATAGATGAGAAACCCTATACAAATCGATGGTAATACCCCGCCAAACCAAGAAAACTCCAAATCTCCGTAGCTGGGGATGGTCTAGGCCAACTCTACTACTTCCACTTTCTTCGGATCCACATTGATCCCATCACTCGATACTACATGACCCAAGAATGCCATTGAGTCTAGCCAAAACTCACACTTTGAAAATTTTGCATATAACTTCTTTTCTCTCGAGGTCCGAAGCACAATCCTCAGGTGATGTTCATGATCCTCCCGAGTCCAGGAGTACACCAGAATGTCATCAATAAACACAATGATGAATGAGTCAAGATAGGTCCGGAACACACTTTGCATTAAGTGCATAAATGTTGCTGGGGCGTTGGTCAGCCCAAATGACATCACAAAGAACTCGTAGTACCATACCGAGTCCTGAAAGCAGTCTTCGGGATATCTGGCTCTCGAATCTTCAACTGATGATAGCCTGAACATAAGTCAATCTTGGAAAACACCCTGGCACCCTGTAACTGATCAAATAAGTCATCAATACGAGGCAATAGATACATGTTCTTCACTGTAACATTGTTCAGTTGGCGATAGTCAATGCACATAAAAGCACCCCGTGTAGGAGGTACACTACATACTGCAGTGCATAATAAGGCTCCTAGGGCTTAGAAGGGTCCGGAATACCACTGGCGGCTGGAAGAGCTGAGTGGACGGGGCGACTCACATAACCCCTACCGTGGCGAACTACAGCTTGGGCACGAGTACCACTATAAGTGCCATACTCTCAAGATCTTTGCCTCCCTCTCCTCTCTATCCCGAGCGATCATACCCTCCAATCTCCTAGAAATATCCATCTCCAACTCCTGGGCCACGCTAATCCTGATACTAGGGTGGAGTCCCTCAATAAATCGACGATCTCTCTCTCGACTTGTGGGCACGAAGGCCGGTGCATGTCGGGCCAAATCACTAAAGTGAACTGCATACTCTGACACAGTCATAGCACCCTGGTGTAACTGGTCAAAATCCGCGCGCCATGCGTTCCTGAGACTTTGAGGAACATACTCCCTCACAAATATGTCCAAGATCTGAGTACATGTAAGTGAAGCTGCCTCAGCCGGACTACTCAATTCATAAGCACTCCACCACTGATATGCTTCTCCTCTAAGGTGGAATGTAGTAAAGAAACCCCACTTGACTCTACTACACCCATAGTACGGAGAATACGGTGACACTCCTCCAGAAAACCCTGGGCATCATCTGTCGCTAATCCACTGAAGGTAGGAGGGTGGTACTTCTTGTACCTATCAAGTCTGAGTTGCTCCGCCTCAGAAGCTGCTGCACTAGCCTCGTGCTGAACTAGAGCTACCGACTGCATCAGTATAATCTCTAGGACCTGGTCGACCTGAACCTGCTGCTCTGGGTACGGGCAGTGGGAGTATGTGCTCCTACCCCGGCCTGAGATGTGGCAGGAGCAAGTGGAATCAATCCAGCCTGAGCTAAAATGTTGAACATGCTCAAAAACTCGGCTAGAGTCTCCTAGAGGGTTGGTGCAACAAACAGGTACCTCAGGTGCATGACCTCCAGCTGAAGCTACTGGGGGCTCCTTTGTAGCAACTCGTGCGGGTGCTCTAGCTGCACCGCGTGCATATCATAGGCCTCTACCCCGGCCCCGGCCTCTTGCGGATCTAGCAGGGGGAGCGGGTGCCTGGTCATCAGATTAGCATGTACGTGTCTTCACCATCTGTAAGAGAATAGAATACAGAAGTTCAGAAATTTGAACTTAACAAATTTTCGCACGACAAGGAATCAAAGAAATGTAATTTTTCCTAACAGTTCCATAGCCTCCCGAAGATAAGCGCAGACGTCTCCGTACCGATTCGAGAGACTCTAATAAAATGGCTTGTGACTCACGACACCTAAAAACCTAGAGCTCTGATACCAACTTGTCACGACCCAAAACTCCCTACGTGAAATGTCGTGACGACACCTAATCTCTACGACTAGGTAAGCCTAACAAATTACGGAAATAATAAAAAGGAAAGTAAAACTTAACAACTAACTTCAACAGATAACTGAATAACTGGTAAGAATGCCGCTCGGCATGAACAATAACAAATACTCTAGAAATACACAGTCTTCCCAAAACCCGGAACATCATAAGTCACGAGCTACAGAAGGAAGTAGTATCTCTATATATCAGAGTCTAATAAAATAAATACAGAAGGTAATTGACACAGGGGAGAATAGAGGGGGATTCCGAGGTCTGCGGACGCGGCAAATATACCTTGAAGTCTCCAACTGGCACTGCTCACTGATGACGTGGTTGATAATGAGCACCTGGATCTGCACACAAAACATGTGCAGAAGAGTAGCATGAGTACACCACAACGGTACCCAGTAAGTGCCAACCCGAACCTCGGTCGAGTCGTGACGAGGTCAGGTCAGGCCCACTGGTATATAATAAATAAAGCAGGAGAATATAACAGTATATTAGGAGACTGGAATTTAACAAGAAAGGAAAACACAGCAAAATAACAGTACAATACACAGGGATAAACAGCAGGGAGAACTCCTGAAATACCGCCTCGTAGTCTCAAAAGTAAATATGCAGGGAGAACTTCCAAGGTACCACTTCGTAGTCTCAAAAGTAAATATGCAGGGAGAGTTCCCGAGGAACCGCCCCGTAGTCTCAAAAGTAAAAATATAACTCAAACCGATAAATACAATAGTTAGCAACAAGAATTCTACAGTTAAGACTGATAAGGAACAAGGAAAAGCAGGAAATCAACTAGGCAAGTTGCACAAAGTTCAAATAAGCAGTTAAAGTACGTAGACATGCGATATTAGACTAGACAAGATAACTACATATGTTGGTATAACTCAATTAAGAATGAAATTAGGTTACAACTCAGTAAAAAAATTGGGGTTTTCAACAATAGGCCATGTACGTACTCGTCATCGCGCGTATACGACGCTCATATCACAACAGTATCAAATCATAAGGAGATTTCCCCCACACAAGGTTAGGCAAGCCACTTACCTCGAACCAAGCTCAAATCAATCCGTAAGAATATCTTTTCCTCGATTATCTGACTCCGAATAGCCCAAATCTAGACAGACACAATTACATATCATAAAAACAACTATAATAGACCAAGATAATTAATGAAATCAAGACTTTAACAAGAAATTCAAAAATCGCCCTAAAAAGTCTCCCCAGGCCCACGTCTCGAAATCGACTAAAAGTCACAAAATATGAACACCCATTCTTTCACGAGTCTAACCATATCAAATTTACTAAAATCCGACACCAAATGGCCCTTCAAGTCCCCAAAATTCACTCTCCAAATCTCTAGCCTCAAACCCCAAAATTTCACTTCAAAAACACACCAACTAGGTGGGAAATCAGTGCGGAAACATCATTAGTGAAGAAAAATAAATACAAGAAGCTTACCTCAGTAATCTCTTCAAAAACCCTCTCAAAAACCTCCAAATTCCGAGCTCAAAATGATGAAAATGGCCAAAAATCTCGAAGTCTTGCTTAAATAGGTTCTGCCCAGGCATTTCCGCACCTGCGAAGCCTGGGCTCATACATCCGCGCTCGCTTGTGCGAAAAAATGAGCGCTTCTGCGCAAACCACTTACTCCCATCTGCCTCCGCTCCTGCTGCCTATGATCCACATCTGCGCTATCACAAGTGCGGGAAAAACATCGCACATGCAGACTCTGCTGATCCTCTTCACTTCCGCACCTAGGGTTCTTAAGCCTATCTGCAGGCATCGCAGATGCAGAAATTTCCTCGCACCTGCGACCCCTAACCAAGCATCCCAATCTGCTTCTGCACTTGCCTCTATGCACGTGCGATCCCACACCTGCGGTCTCCCCACCGCAAATGCGAAACACCAGAAACCAGAAAAATTTTAGCAATATGCACAAGTCCAATTTCGATCTGTTAAGCATCAGAAACTCACCCGAGACCCTTGGGACCTCAACCAAACATACCAATCAGTACTAAAATACCGTATGAACTTAGTCGAGCCCTCAAATCACACCAAACAACGCTAAAAACACGAATCACTCTCCAATTTAAACTTAATGAACTTTGAAACTTCTACAACCGATGCCAAAACCTATTAAACCACGTCCGATTGACCTCAAATTTTGCACGCAAGTCATATTCAACATTACGGACCCACTCCAACTTCCGGAATCGGGATCTGACACCGATATCAAAAAGTCCACTGCCTGTCAAACTTCCCAAAAATTCAACTTTCACCATTTCAAGCCTAATTTAGCTACAGACCTCCAAAACACAATCCGAACACGCTCCTAAGTCCAAAATCACCCAACGGAGCTAACGGAATCGACGAAACTCCATTCCGGAGTCGTCTTCACACAGTTTCAACTACGGTCAAAATCCTAGAACTTAAACTTCTGTTTAGGGGCTAAGTGTCCCAAAACACTTTGAAACCACGTACAAAACCTCCCGACAAGTCACATAAGCAGAAAAAAAAAATAGGGGAAGCAATAAATAGGGGATCGGGGCTATTACTCTTAAACGACCGGTCTAGTCATTACACCACCCCCTTATAGAAAAGAAAAAAATGAAATTTAAAAGAAGGAACTGTGCCAAAAGAAAGGAACTAGAGAAAATAAGCCACTAAGTTTAAGAAGAAAAATAGATTTTTTGTTGTTATGAAATTTGAATTGAAAAAATATTATATTTTGCATTTAGAAAATAAAATATTTAAAATTAAGTTATTTATAAATATACAAAAATATGATTCTTTCTGAAACAAATTAAAAAGAAATAATGTCAGGTGAAATGAAACAGGTGAATTAAGTTACAAATATTTTTAAAGCTACATAGATTTAATGCAACCATAAACACTACAAAGAAATAGAATATCCAACTCAACCCAAAACTTAACGAATCAAAACACGACAAGATTATGCTTCTTGGAACCACAATTCGCTCTCCTCCCTTAAATCTCCATCCTTATTTCTTACACAAGAAGCAAAAACCAAACGTATAAATTGTCTTCTTTCTCCATAACTAACCATCACTCTCCATAACGAGCTTAGACTGTTAGCTCAAACCCCCTTTTCTCCAATTTTCTCACATGCCCATTTCCTTAATTGAGTAAAGATATAAGAGTTTTTAAGTATTTCAAACTTCTTTTCACCAATTTACTCAAGAACCCTTTTCTTGCCTTGCTATTTAGCCTTTCTTTACTAGTGTAATCTTGTTGAGTATATTAAAGGAAACCTTTTTGGGTGTTGAAATTTCTGTTCTTGGAAAATTCAGATGAGAATTAAATTCCAGAACAAAGCTTTGGAAATAATATTGGGGTCATCATGTACAGTGCTAATTTGACTGGTTTTATATTGGCTGTGGTGTCTAGTGCGTTTATTGGATCAAGTTTCATTATCAAGAAGAAGGGTCTTCAGAAGGCCGGCTCCTCTGGAACTCGAGCCAGTGAGTAATCGAATTTCTTACGTTTCTTGATGGTTAAAGTACTTTTAGGTCTAATTGTCCCACATTTTATTTTCTTTTTTGTTGATTTTGAACTTTGTCAATGCTTTCTGGATTCATGGAGTTTTAATTGTGTGATAGATAGGTGATTGCTAAAAATGTTCAGCAACTTAGTGTTTGGCTAGAGATTTTGCTAAAAGTTGTTTGATATACTCAGTTCTCTCTCTCTATGTCTCTGTGTGTGTGTGAGACTTCCTGCTGAGGTTAAGAAGACTAAAAAGTGGAGTCTGATGCACTAAGTTCCCACTATGCACCGGTCTGTGGAAGGGCCGGACCATATTGGGTCTGATGTATGCAGCCTTAGGAAGACTAAACCTTCGTTGAAATAATATCAAAGGAAGCTGTCACCAAAACCCTACAAAATCTCAACCAATGATGCAAATTTAGCTAAGAACAAAATGTAATGGAAGTAAATGATCTATATAGATGATACCATCTAATTGGGACTACAGTTAAAAACTTTCTCTTGCTTGTTAGTGTCGAGGAAAGTGTGAAATTTTGAGAATATCTAGTTTGAAAATTAATAAGTTTGCTAAATTTTTTTATTTTTTTTAAATATTGAAATGAAATGGTTACTATTATGTATAATGGATATTGAGGATTCATATAGTTGACACCAACTATTATAGGATTGAGTCAGAGTTGGTTGGTTGCTTGATTGATTTAAATTTCTTACCATTTACGGCATTACCATCAGCCAAGAGGCAGAGTGATTAAAGTTTACGGGATGTATTAGATGCTGTTTCTGGACTGATGGAAAGAGAGATTATGCTTGGTGACTATATTGTTGTTTGTCCTTGGAAATATGAAGTGTAACAGACTGATGATGTTGGGGTCTTTTATAGTGGTTTGGCGGTACATGCTTATCAGATGTCCCCCTATTAGTATTGCGGGTGAACCACAAGTTCTTCACCTGGAAATTCTTTATTTTCTCTCTGCTTAAGTACAGTTTAATGCTACTATTTTCTTAATAGCTAAAGTAAGAAGTTTAAGGCTATATTATGATCTGTTGATACACGACGATGTAGGTATTTGACTGTTAAATAAGATCAGTAGTGTAATGCTTGCGGCAAGTGTAGAATTATGGTGAGTATAACTAATACATATGGCTGGTTGTTAAAGGTGCTGGGTCTTTTCGAAGCAGTTATCTGAGTGGGAAAAGGGCAGACTTGTTCAGAAACATAAGGAATCGAATTGGCATTTCTCTCCGAATGTATGTACATTTCTGGGGAAAAGTGAGTACCAAGTTACTTAAATTGGAATTGACACTTTGCACATATCATTTAAGTAAGTAGTCTTTGAATAGACTTGGCGAAGTGTTTAAATAAGAGTTCATATTCTTCAGAACTTTGACCATTCAGCTGCGTTTTAGTATTCGTGGAGGTTATCTAGGACTAATGACAATGCTTTAGCAATTGGAGTGGCTCAAGCAGCACCTGTTTAAACTTAGCACCTGTAATACTTGGATTATGCTGGTGGAATGGGGTCAGCTCGATGAGTGTGCTTTTTCCCATTATGCTTGTAGTCCATTAAATGATTGTTCTTGGTATTCCGAATCATATGATCTGTCATCTTCTAATATTCTCCACACCGTCGGAATACATCGTCGTCATATTCTAATATAGGCAAACTGCTGTAGTAGGAAGTACTAATTATGTATTTTATAGAACAAGAAATGAGCTAAAGACATAATATGTGAATCTTGACTTTAATAGCTGATGGGTGTAATAGATCACACTTCACTGTAACAAGCTGTTTTTCCTTGAAGCTGTAATTTATCAGCTAGTTTCCACAGTACAAATAGATACATCATGCACATCATTTGTAAAGTTTATATATTGAAGATGCTTTTCCGTATCAACACTAAATAGAAGTTAATTTAAAAGCTGATGATTTGAAATCTGTTGTTGCTCTATCTATTTGAGAATGAGATATTTGTTTCTTGCTGAAGGCTCGGGCGGATATGGTTATCTACGGGAGCCTCTTTGGTGGATTGGGATGATTACTAGTAAGTCTTGAATTGCTCCTTGTTTTTCAGAGAATATGTCCTGAATTTGTTATTCTAATATTGAGCGCAACATGCACCATAATCCTTGCAGTGATTGTTGGAGAATTTGCAAATTTCGTGGCTTATATTTATGCGCCAGCAGTTCTTGTGACCCCCCTTGGAGCTTTAAGTATAATTGTTAGGTAAATCTATTACTCGACTTTATTTTTTTCTGGACAATTGCTTATTCGATTTTCTTCCATATAATTTGGTGTTTTGCTTCAGTGCTGTTCTAGCACATATCTTACTGAAGGAAAAGTTGAAGAAACTGGGAGTATTAGGATGTGTTCTATGTATAGTGGGTTCTACTGTCATAGTTCTTCATGCACCTGGTGAACATGATCTTAATTCAGTGGATGAGATATGGGCATTAGCTACACAACCAGGTAGGCCTGTGCTATATTTCCTTGAATATCATCTGATTTCCTTGCTGATATGTAGTTCTTTTAGTTGATGTTTCACTCTTTGTTTTGCAGCTTTTCTTTTGTACACTGCCTCAGCAGTTGCAATAACATTGGTACTAGTCTTGTATTGTGAACCTCGCTATGGTCAGACAAATATTATGGTATATATAGGTGTTTGCTCCATCTTTGGGTCCTTGACGGTTAGTGTCTTTATTGTACAGTTGAATGTTGATAACTAACACTTTATGAACTGATTCCTCTCATATTCTTCTAATTCATTTCTCCTATTGTGCTCTAATCTTCTCCCTTGATATTTCTCCCTTCTGGTTCTAATAATCCAAGTCAATTCGCGAGGTATTTTAAATTTGCCAGTGAGATACACACGAATAACATATAGCATATTCATAGTACCATCATACTTGCTGACGATCGATGAACTGACCGGATTAACCAACCATCAATCTTGGTATTAGAGTTTAGGTTCCAATTCATTGTACTGTTACATTTCCGGTCCATATATTTTAAATAAAATACTCATTCGCCTACCCTCCACAAATAGCATTATCTTCAAGATTCAACCAACATTTCTTCATCATTCAAATAGAAGCGCCATAGTAAGGCATGATTGTTCAATCTTTTCATCTCTCTTGGAAGTTGGAAACATTAATTAGGTATATTTAAGACACCACAATGGGTGTGTTTGGTACGAAAGAAAACATTTTCCGAAAAAAATTTAATTTTCCCATGTTTGGTTGGCTTGAATGTTTTGAAAACATTTTCCTCATGAACTCATTTTCCTTCAATTGGAGGAAAATGACTTCCCTACCAAAAGAAGGAAAAATATTTTTTAAAAACTCTTTTTCAACCTTCCCCACCCTATTCCCACTCCCCACCCTCCACCCCTACCCCCACTCCCACCCACCTCCCAACCCACACCCATCCCCACTTCCCACACAACCCACCCCACCACCACCCCTACAACCACGAACCACGAACCCCTACCCTTACCCTCACCACTGCCACTCCGGCCCCTAGACTCCGACCTACCACCCTTCTCTGCCATTACCCATTTCGTCTCCCATAGTGTTTGCTTAAATTATATATTTTTCAAAAACTATTTTCTTCTACCTAATCAAACACCGGAAAATAAGCAAGAAAACTACTTTTTTTTCTAAGACAAATATTTTCCTTCATACCAAACACACCCTATACCACTACAAGTGGGAATTCTATCCGAGGATCATCCCCTGATGCTTCCAACAAGGATGTATTCCATTTCGTAAAATTGGGTCTTTCCAAGTGGTACCAGCTGCTCATTCGTTTTTTATTCAAGTAATCTTCAACCAGAGGAAAATGATGAAACTCTGTAAAAAGATTGCAATATCATTATCTTTGTTGGATTTTGCATTTGTTACTACTGATATTTGATTTACTACAATAAAAAGTAGTTTAGTCGTAGGAGGAGTCCTTGTTTAAGTTTAAATTTATTGGATAAGTTAGTTGAGATAGTCTAGGTTTTTGGATTTGAATAATTATTCTGCAGATTTTGTTTTTAAGTTGGCTATTTAAAGCCTTGTTATGCTTAATAAAATTATTGAGAGACTTTTTCAATCAATACTTTTAATCTTTTTGTTGCCCCATCTTTTAAAAAAACAATAATGGTACCAAGAGCTTCATTGGTCTTACGGGATCTGTCAGTTCTTCCAAAGAACTATTTTTCAAATCATTTTTAACCAAAATTAATTTTTAAACCATTTTCAAACATGGCAAGCAACAATCTCTCTTTGAATGCCCCACAAATTTTCATTGGCGAAAACTACCAGATTTGGTCAGTGAAAATAAAATTGTATCTTGAAATCTATGATTTATGGAATGTCGTAATAGAATAAAGATCATTACAACCACTCCATGCAACTCTTATCATTACCCAAATTAAAACTCTTTTGGAAGAACCTTTAGCGGTTGTGGGCGAGGAGGGATTCGAACCCCCGACACCGTGGTTCGTAGCCACGTGCTCTAATCCTCTGAGCTACAGGCCCCACCCCTTCTCTACTGGATCTGTTCCCAGGAGTACCCTAAAAAAAAGGAACCTTTCCTCTCCCCGGCCATTTCGGGTTAACAAGATGTTTCTTATGATAAGAAGTTATGTCTCATAAATGTGATCTAGCTGAGAATGAAATTAGCAAATTTCACATCTACGGCAGATTTTGTGCCCCAAATCATTTAGACTTATGAAACTAAGCGGGCGGGGAGGGTATGACACCTCCCCCAAAGACAAAGTTGCTGAGATTGTTTTTTTTTTTTTTTTTTTTTTTTTTTTTTTTTTTTTTTGCACAAAACCAAAAAGAAAAAGAAAAGCAAGAATGAGTCATATTGTAGGAGGATGTAAGTTCAAAAACACTTGAAAAAATTCACAAGCACAAATTGCCAAAGCAGAAATTGAGGAGGATCAACCTTTATAGATTGCAGCAACAAAAGCAAGGAGGAGTATTGGACTTTGCATTTGTTACTGCTGATATTTGATTTACTACAATAAAAAGTAGTTTAGTCATAGGAGGAGTCCTTGTTTAAGTTTAAATTTAATTGGATAAGTGTTGAGATAGTCTAGGTTTTTGCATTTGAATAATTATTCTGCAGATTTTCTGTTTTTAAGTTGGCTATTTAAAGCCTTGTTATGCTTAATAATTTTATTGAGAGACTTTTTCAATCAATACTTTGAATCTTTTTGCTGCCCCATCTTTTAAATAACCAACAATCTTTTATGTTTAATTATTTTTTTAAGTTTTAAAACAGAATAAAGATAACCTTATTATTTATGAAGCTTAGCTCTTTATGGTCTGAATTATCTTATAGTCGTATCTATTAGTTAGTGATAATCATATAATTTGGTTTTATCTGCTCTTAACTTGTTAGTTTGAGATAGAATTAGTTTTAAGATCTTTAAACAAATAGTGAATAACACTTCACTTGATGAGTAACAATTTATGATTGATTCCTCTCTTGTTCTTCTCTTATCTCTCTTACTTCTTCTGTCCTCTCCCTTCTCCTTTCTGGTGCTAAATCAGGTGGTCTATTTAAAATAGAGAGAAAAGGCATGACATAATAACAACAGGTCCAGTCAACATCATCGCAATTTACCTACATTTAAGTATTTATTATTCATTAAGCTACTATTGCAGCCCCCCTATGCAAAACTGTGTAACTTAGATAGAATGCTTGTGTCTCCAATGAAACCGGATAAAATTTATCCTCATGAAATGTAAAGAAACTATAGGTTTAACATTACTGATCCTTCTCAGTTTCTCAGAAGTACAATTGATAAAAAATGCATGTAGCATTCTTTTTAAGCTCGTTTGTTGCTCTATTGTAGGTTATGAGCATCAAAGCTATCGGTATAGCAATAAAGCTTACATTGGAGGGTTCAAGCCAAGTTGCACATCTTCAAACTTGGGTGTTTGTGATGGTTGCTGTTACATGTATAATTACTCAACTAAATTACTTAAATAAGGTAGACTTCTACTTTTCGTTGTAACATCTAATTATAGTTGAAGTATGAGAGTAGGTTTTGATGGAAAACAGTAATGAATTGACACTCATTGAAGTTGTTCAAATGCATGGGCTAATATTTACAAGGATTACTGTGGAAAGTACATGGCGTTGCATTTCCGGCTAAGCTTGGCTTAGACTTGTAACATAAAATGCCTGAATTTGGCTCTTGCAGGCACTGGACACATTTAACACAGCTGTGGTTTCTCCTATATATTATGCCATGTTCACATCGTTTACAATTTTAGCCAGTGCCATAATGTTTAAGGTATTTCTGAAAGTGAATGTTTGGAATGCATGGGGAAAATCTCTCGTTTTTGTTTCTAATATCATTCTCTTTTTTCGTGATGTTTCAGGATTGGTCTGGTCAGAGTGCTAGCGACATAGTTTCAGTGCTTTGTGGCTTTTTAACTGTGCTCTCAGGTACTATGGTTCTTCATAGTACAAGAGATCCGGATCCTCCTCCTAATACAGGTATTTACATGGTTTAGAGCGTGATAGTCTGTTGATGTGCAGAGAAAATTTTATCTGCCTTTTTATTCTAGTGTGTGATACAGTGCAAAAAGTTGTACATACTGGTTCTCGTAATAAAAAAATATTCTCCAAATAGTACTAGGCGTAGACAAACTTGTCTCCCTTACGAGACTCTTGTATATACAATGACCCTCATTGTTGCTAGGGAGCTCAGAGTACTACTGTAGAATGAATTCATTTGGCTTTTTTCTTTTGAATAGCCTCTCTTTCAATGGAAAATGGACGTAGTTTTTTCTATTTTATGAGATGATCTGGAGATGGTACAGCTTGTGTTGGATTGGATGTCTGTAGGGTGAAGTATTGGTAGAAGAAGACGAGTTGCCAGATATTGTGAAATTATATATTTCTTCTTTGCTGAAGTTATTTCCACCAGAAGTTAGTTGCTTTTGGCATGTGGTTGAGTAGTTTAAATTTCTTCATTTATTACCTGCAGATATGTACGCGCAACTTTCCCCTCAAATATCATGGTTGGTACATGCCAACGGAGAAATATGGAAGCAGAAAGAGGACAGTTTGCATTCAGAATTTGTTGCAATAATTAGGCAGGATCATTTCAAGTAGGGCCAAAAATGAACTTAAATGATCGGTTGGAGGCACTTTTCTATGGCTGTTCATTTTCCATCCAAACGAACTTTATCATGCCAGATTTTGGATCTTCCGATCAGCTTGAGAGAGTTTCGGTTTTTGTTCTCTAGGTCAGATGTTTATTATTCTTGTCCATTACTAAACTCATTTTTTTGGCCTAGATTGTAGATTTCTGAGTTGGTGGGCACCTAGATATAGTATAGCAGTATATGATGCTAGTGTTTAGTCAGTAGCTTTGATCTGTTGGCGAGGATCAGTCTTTACAGTCATGAGCAAGGCAATGGTAGCTCGAACTTGACAATTTTCTGTTGCTTCTCATTGTGTACAACTTGTGGAAAGAAGCCAGTGTTCCATTTGTTAGCTTCAAGTCATGGAACTGCACAGGTATTTTCAAATTTCGTTTAGAACCATAGCGCAATTATATATAAAAAAATAGTAAATTTACTTTGGTGAGCAACCAGGTCCATGACTTGAAAACAAACAGATATGTAACAAGAAAAACTAAAGTATAACCAAAATTATTTTATTTTGCTGATAAAAAGGGCAGTCCGGTGCACTAAGCTCCCGCTATGCGTAAGGTACCCTTCTGCAGGAGGCTGTTTTCACGGCTTGAACCCGTGACCTCCTGGTCATACGACAGCAACTTTACCAGTTACCCGAAGGCTTCCCCTTCTTTATTTTGCTGAAAAGTCGTAAACAATTAGTTATAAACAATTGATTTTCACTCTTTTGTTTTATGTTTTACAGCTTTTCTTTCATACTCTGCTTCAGCAGTTATAATCCCTTGGTGTGCGAATAGGCCACGAAATGGATATGTAAAGTGTTAAACTGTTCCTGGGTCCTTATATGCCTTACTAGTTGTAACTAAAGTAAAAAAAAAGAAAAATTCTTATTTAGGTATTAAATTGACTTAAGAAACTTGATAAATTGCTCCAGAGCTTTGGGGTGGTGTAAAGTGTTTGCATTTCAGTGGATGATGTCTTTTCCTTACTCTATGCTTGTACAAATTACTATACTTTGGCCTGCTATATAGTACAAGGTAGTACAGCTTTGCTGTTATTTCCATGACTAGTTGGTGACGTAACTCAATAAAACATTGCAGCACTACTATTTCTTAGGTTTTTATTTATTTCAAATATTAAGATAAATTTAAAATAAAGATAACCTTGTGAAACAATGACAACAACAATTATGCCACAATCTCAAACAAATTGGGATCGATTATATGAGTCATCACTTCTTCACTTAAGCGCAACCTTTGCTCTAGTCTACGTACATGGACGTTATATTTCACAATCAAAAATACATTCACGACCTCCACTTCAAAATTCTTGAGCGAGAACAAGCTTGATACATGGCCAGATGCCAAGAAGTTACCTCCACAGACATCAAGTATTTTCAAAGTGTTCTTCACAGGATGGTGCAAGAACAAGAAATCCTCACGCCACAAGAACAACACCACTCCATTATCCAAAACCTTCAGCAGATAAATCATTTCATTGCAAACCCAATCATTGCATTCAGGAATTATATTTATTACAATTTCTTTGACCCATGAACTAGTTACTCCATATTCTTTCATCACCCAAATATCAAAATGACTAGACAACGTCCAAAAACTCCCAAACTTGCAAATTGGGACAATTTTCCTCACTGTACCCTGGAGCCGTGGGAAATGATCGAAGAAACATATTTGTTTACCCAAAAAAAAAATAACAATTAAATTTATATGTGGTTTTAAGGATATGCGGATTAATTCAATACAAATGATAAATTGCGTTAGATTAAGCAGATAAAAGACATAATAAATTATCAAACCGATAGGGTGAGTGATCCCCGACTCAGTAACAACTTAATGAAGTGTCTGCCTTGATCCCGAGTTCACACTAATGAAGAAATGATGAACCAAAGTAAGAACTTTGAATAACATAGAGAATAAGAGTATATTTCCTTGATATGCATGTTACAATGTGTCTCATGAATAATAAGCTTTCCCTTTATATGTTGGGGAGTTTTACCCTAAGTACAATTATAAAAATGGTAAAAATCTTTCGTTTCACCAATCACTGATTTTCTGCCAATACGAGCAGAGATTCACACCGCGATATCCAGATAGGCACAGACATCACGATTGTCACGACCCAATATCTATTAAGGTCGTGATGGCGCCAGACACCATCGTCAGGCAAGCCAATCATTAATTAGTTGAAATAAATTCTTGTTTTAACATTTTTGAAATCATTACCTTTAACATATTGCGTAATAACTAAACAAAAACCTGTTAAGTAAATACGACAGTTTAATATTCCATTTTTTTTATAAAATACATCCCATACATATCCCAGAACCCGGTGTCACAAGTGCATGAGTAATTTCTAAGAATTTATACAATCATTACAAACCTTGTCCGAGATACAGATTGGATAATGGAATTTAAAACAAAATGAATACAGTACGAGGGAGACTCTGTCAGCTGCAGATCGCCTCCGGATGATGCAGCTCGCCTAAGTCTTCAAACCTGCCACATCGCTGTGAAAATACCTGTGCAATAAAAATGCACAGCAAGTGTAGCATGAGTACGAAAATAACATGTACTCAGTAAGTATCCCGCCTAACCTCAGAGAGGTAGTGACGAAAGGTCGATTTGACACTTGCTAGAGGTTAATTTCATATAATCAAGTGAGACACTAAGCATGAATGTCATAGGCAATTTATTTAAATATCAGGGATAAGGAATATCAGTTCTTCTTATATTTAACACTTTAACACCTTCGTCATTTCAGTTGACAATTTAAATGATAATCAGAGATGAGAACATCAGACTTCTTTCACATTTAACACATCAATCTTCTTTTTAACTGGCAATTAAGAATTTCCTTAGGCTGATAAACATGTATAAATCATAGGAAATACGCAACAATTATCATGCGCAAGAAATGCCGAGAGTCGAACGACGCGAACCAACAATAATAAATTGTGCATTGCTAAAAGGTTGAACAACTCGAACCATAGATGCATCTATTTTCCCCGCTCGCGAATCGATCATGCGACGCGATCAACATATTAACAATAAGGCTAGCCTGCTTCGAATCATACATGCGACTCAGGTGCTCATATGTACACGTATTCACATAATCAATCCACATTTTTTTTTATCAAGAAAACAGCTTCTCAAGAAAATGATAAAATTCTTCTTAAAAGAACACGAAAAATAGCATTTAAATCTTTGTTTTGAAACTCATTTGCCAAGTTTAATAATATTCAATAATATAACCTTATCATGAATACAATTATCCACGGAGGAATCAATTCTCTTTCTAAATGATTAAGAGAAGTACACTCTAGTCTTCTTAGGAAATAATTTACCGATTCAATAGCATTAACAGTCTAATATTATGGGCAGGATCACATGTACAACACGTAAGACATGCTAGTGGGTCCTAGACTACCCGGACATGGCATAATAGCAGCTACACACAGACTCCCGTTACCTCATGCGTACGTAGCCCCTGCAGATAGAAGCACATATTTAATTAGTTCACCTAGGGGGACAATTCCCCCTCACAAAGTTAGAAAGGAGACTTACCTCGCCCCGAAATTCCATAACCGGCTTCCAAGCCCTTCCGACGACCCCAATGGACGCATAACGCCCCAAAACTATCCAAATAGTGACAAACCAATGAAAATATACTCTAATATTTACAACAATTCAAATTATATAATTTCCCAACTCCGCTCAGTAAATTGACCAAAATGCCCTCGGGCCCACGTGCCCGGATTCCAAAATTTCTCGAAGATATACCCTACCCATAGCCTTACTAGCTCAAATATACAATTTACTCTAAATTCAATGTTAAATTTCGGGGTAGAAATCCAAAATACAATTTCTAGGTTTTCTTCAAAATTCCCAATTTTCCACAATTTTTCATGTTCAAATCCATGCATAAACCTTGTATTTAACTTGGAATGAGTAGAAAAAACTTACCTTGACATAGATGACAAAATCCCTCTCTTGAAGCTCTCCAAAAATCGCTTACACCAAGAGAAATATGAGAGAAATGGCAAAAATGTCGTTTAAAACATAACACTGCCCAGGCGATCGTCCTATGCAATCGCATAGGCCAATTATGCTGCTTCTCTAACTCCTTATGTGCGTTCACATGCCAGCACTCGCGTTCGCGCATGCCAAACGCATCACGGCCTCCAAACGCACACTGTGCGATCGCAACTCCAACCCCACGATCGCATAAGCCTTCAACCTGTGGCCTCAACTTTTCCTTCTTCGCGATGGCATTGCACTCCCTGCGATCGCATAGACCAAAAATCCAGCCGTCCAATTTTCTCCTTCGCGATCGCACACCATGGACCGCGATCGCATAGCACACCAGTGACACCAAAAAATAGCAGTAGCAAAACAGAGAAAAATGATCCGAACTCACCCCGAAACACACTCGAGACCCCCGGGACCCCGTCCAAATCACACGACTCAGTCCCACAACATCCTATGGACTTGCTCGAGGCCTCAAATCACATCAAACAATGCCGAAATCATGAATCGCACTCAAACTCCAACTTTATGAACTTTGGAATTTCAACTTCCACATCCGATGCCGAAACCTATCAAATCACGTCCGATTGACCCCAAATTTTGCACACAAGTCATATTCGACATTACGGACCTGCTCCAACTTTCGGAATCGCATTCCGACCCCGGTATCAAATTTTCCACTTCCGGTCGGATTTCTCCAAAACCTTCAAATTTCTATCTTTAGCCAAATGGCTTCAAAATGACCTACGGACATCCGAATTCACTTCTGATCGCGCTCCGAACTCCAGAGTCACCATACAGAGCTATTCCCAGGCTCGGAATCCCAAACGGATATCAATATCACTGAGATGCACTTCAATCCAGACTTAGGAAATTTCTTCAAAAATGCTGACTTCCACAATACACACCGAAATGCTCCCGGGTTATCTAAAACCCGATCCGACATACGCCCAAGTCCGAAATCATCATACAAACGTGCAGGAACCTTCAAATCCTGATTCGGAGGTCATTTAATCAAAATTCCAATCTTAGTCAATTTCTCCAACTTAGGCTTCTTAAATGAGAATTTTCTTTCCAAATTAACTCTAAACTTCCCGAAATTCAACCCCGACCACGCCCACGGGTCATAATACCTAGAATGGAGCTGATCAAGACTTCAAACCGCTGAACGATGCGCTAGAGCTCAAAACGACCGGTCTGGTCGTTACATTATCCCCCACTTAAACAGACGTTCGTCCTCGAACGTGCTAAGAACTGCTCTGGAGTTATCTAAATTCACTGTTCAACACTTTGCGCACCTGCCCGTGCTACCACAACCCAGCTGAGTACATTAGCTTGATCAAATCTGAAGATTTCTTCTTTTATCCATATAATAGGCTCAGAATCCAGTTCCAACACCTGAAATTTCTCTGTCAGGCCTAGTTCCAATATATAAACACCGTATCAACTACCACACGATATACCAGAACATGACTGCATACCCTTGCTGAATTAGCACCATGCACTGCATAATTCATCATCTGACCACAATGACACTCCCTGAACCTTAATAGCCAAAATTTTACGAATCTGATGCTCCCAATGCACCTCATGATATATATATATATATACATCCTGCTATAATGCTGGCGATACCACCACATCGGAGGAGATGTGTAGAAATTCATAACCAACTGCAGAGTTAACAAATCATTGAATATCTCCTCTTGACTAGAATCATCACCTCATTACAAACTAATAAGGTCAGCTGCCCTTTAATGTATTTCACATACTCTTATCGCACTAGATCACCGATCCAAAAATCTCGTCTCACTCAGGATGAACTGTTCAAACAACCAATCACCCCAGACATGACCAACAGTCTCACACGACGCCACAATACGCCAATAGGCCACAATTCAAACATGATACATAAGGAAATGACTCAGGAAAGGACTACTCGACTCACACCACTAATATGGACTTTCCTCAGAAAATAGGAAGTATAACATAAGAAAAATAGATATAGGGAACCGTACTCATCATCACAATGTTTCGGCGTGCAACCCAATCCAAATAACATACCCGTGGCGACGTGCCACTCGATCCACACATAAAATTACATAAGAAGATACATGGAGCTGAATCGCTCACTATTACAAATTATCGAATATCGGTCACAAGCACGCTAAGTGCATAACAGCGTCCTGGGGAGAGTGATAAAGCCATATGCTACAAAACTTAAGCATAACTGAGGTGCAATATATATATATACACACACACTCTGGATCTCAAGAGCTATCCTGCTCACATAACATCATCACTACGGGGGATCTTAACACATAAGAAATTATCAAACTGTTTCACAACTCACACGGCACAATCATAATATCACATGAATTTGACGAAGATGGAACAACACCTGATATCCCAACACTCCTCCTTGAGGAGCGCCATACTGGAATGGACACATCTGCCTCACATGAAGCCCATAATCCTGTTTAAGCCCATTCACACACTTCAAGCTGATTCTGCTCGCAATGAACTAGACCGATAGCTTTACCTGGGTTCATTAACCCACTTCATCTCATTTCACGCAAGAACAACCATCATAGCCGAAACAAACACCCCACAATCCACAACCGAGTGAACCGAACGCCCTCCAGGCATAAATTCTCAAATAAGCGATATTACACTTCCTTATACTGGGTCTAAATCTTCCATCAATCAGGTGAATACCTCTCACTCTTATACCATCTTCCCGTGGTCATGCTCCCACGACCTTCCACGAGGTAACAAGTCTGCACATCCATACCACCGACCGCACTAATGTCACAAAACACATCAAGAACCCATGTCCGGGGTACAATGCCTCTTTCACCGAATATCGATCTCAGGTGTTACTGAAGATAATACCAGCTTACTCTGAACTTTCAAATCCCCTTTTCTTGCTCGCCCGTTCTCATGACATCCTTGTCAACACCGAACCGAAATCTCGATTCTCACCCCCAGTTACACATTGTTTACTGCACCTAATATGCCAATATGAGATTGCGCAAGAATTCATCATAACTCCTGAACCACTAATAGGGTGAACACTTCATCGTATAGAAACCTTTTACTTACCTCAATTCAAGAGAACAATAACAACACTCGAGTGAATTCCCACAATCACCCAACATGCAAATCCTTAAGTAGTGGTCTGAACCATCATAAACCTTCTGGGGTCCGCCTACACCTGACATGCCATAGCATTCGAATGATCCCAAATGAAATCTATTACGACGGCCGACAAGCCCCGCACATATCGGCCCAAACCACATGCATAATTTAATTACATTGAAGGAACTGATCACTGCCGTACATGTGCCATTTCAACCATGGCTAATCAATCTATCTTCTTTTAATCATCCTTAACTGCCTTAGAAATAATAGTAACCTCCTTCAACTCATAGCAAACTCAACCCTTACTCATCCCGTGTGACCTTGATTCACGAGACCATGCTGCCTAAATCCCGCAACCCGTCTCCTACCCTCCTGATAATCTTTCCACAACCCGGATTTTATTTCTCTCACTCCTCCAATACAATCCTGAATGCTGGAAATAACATAGAACACTCCAATTATTTTCCCTTTCTCAGGAATTATACTGCTAAAAGTTTGACTCTTAATCATACTGCTGCCTGAAACCCTTAAACACCGCGTTCTTAACCTCCGAATTTACTAGGTACGCTGCTGAGAGTCACACACTCTAACTGGCCCCGAATCACAATCAACTCCAAGGCTCTTCTAGCACATGAACATCCTCTCAATGAAGTACGTGACTGAGTCACTACCCTTACAACTCACCTATGCCTTAAGCATAAATTCTGAATCTTCCAACGCCTAACCTTGGTCCAATAGGGCCAACTTTTGCACACATTCACAATTACCATTTTACTCCTTTCCCTTAGCTGTAATAACTTGCCAACGCGCCGACAATCTGCAAACCCATGATAACACACTCCTACAACCCAACTACAGGTGGTGGGACTCCCCCACTTAGCCCGAAGCTACTCCTTGCACCACTCTACACCCTGTTGAGATACTTTCTCCTTTGTTAACATGATCTTGCTCAACCAATCCGTCCAATTCTTCCAAATTCTCTTGTTAGCACTCCCTAATTACTCAAATTCCCTAGCATCATTCACACATTCTCCCTCCTACCGAATAGCCACTAGAATCCCTCACAGAAACTTGCCACCCACACAACCGCTAACCTACTCACTGGAGATAACCCACCTGCGGAAATCACCAACTGACACCTTCCAACGACGCCGTACTGCACACCCTCTACAACATCAATATCCCATCCTAATCCTGATTCGTTTACCAATTTTACTAGTCCGTCCGCTCCTCATGGACATCCATTAAATGCGCGACAATATGTTCTAATTCCAAGATATACTGCATCCTTCTTCATATCAACAACTCCTCTCTGTTTCATCCCATCTCCCGCTGCAATAGCCAATATTTTTAATCTAAACCCGTGGACCCAATCACCGTCCACTAAAATTCTCAATCACTCCAAACTTCTCCTCAAGATAAGCAGTTGTCCTGCCGCTGAACTCATGTGCTACGCTGCCACTCTCCCACTTGTTAATATCATTCCTTTAAGAACTAACTGACCTCCTTTCCTTACGCCTGGCCTTTTAGAAATTTAGTCTCCGCCTGACACTTCTCACATGTCTTCCTTCGTCGTATGCTGTCCAATTCAATATCATTCTCTGCAGCTCTTACACCAGTAGATCACCGCGACTTCAAACTCTCCGAGGATCATCTTTCTCGAGCTGACTTCATTAGAAATAACTATTCAGTCCTGAACCACCATGCACCACAATCTCTAACAACCGCTTCTTCAATACTACTTCACAACACTCTGACCCAATGCAATCGAAGAAACCATAGCACCGACAGACTTAACATATTCCTTTCGATCAATGACGACGATTTCACATCACAGGTGAATATCCCACCTTACTTGAAAACACCAAGTCTTACTACTTTATCAATCCCAACCGGACCATTCGTAATCCAAATGCATTTCCTCTGCCGGAACTAAAATACCGAAATCTCTAAATCACACTCTGAGAAGACCTCCCTTCAAACCATTCATCAGGACTCAACATATGGGAAAACGTTCTATCATCATATCGACATCGCGCGATAACCAATCGTAAACATCATCACAACCTAAGCATAACCTCAAGGCTCTCAGAAACACAACTACTGAGCTGAAACAACATATTATCCTTCCGCTGGGCCATCACAACAGTCCCAACCAATTACACATGGAAAACATATTGCACCACATCCGTAGCACCATTTCAATTCCTCAAATCCACGATTCATAGGAAGCGCTTCATGAAGTATAAGATTGAGTAGGAATAAGCATAGGCATAAGCCTTAAAGGAATCAAATTGCACGATGAGGAATCAAGAAGGGAAGTACTCCTAACAGCCCTGTAGCCTCTCGAAGATAAGTACAGACGTCTCCGTACTGATCCGTTAGACTCTACTAGACTTGCTCATGACTCGTGAGACCTAAGGGAACCTAGTGCTCTGATACCATGTTGTCAGGACCCAAAATCTATTAAGGTCGTGATGGCGCCGGGCACCATCGCCAAGCAAGCCAATCATTAATTAGTTGAAATAAATTCATGTTTTAACATTTTTGAAATTATTACCTTTAACATATTACGTAATAACTAAACAAAAATCTATTAAGTAAATACGACAATTTAATATTCCTTTTTTTTTTTATAAAATACATCCCATACACATCCCAGAACCCAGTGTCACATGTGCATGAGCAATTTCTAAAAATTTATACAATCATCACAAAGCTTGTCTGAGATACAGATTGGACAATGGAATTTAAAACAAAATGAATACAGTACGAGGGAGACTCTGTCAGCTGCGGATTGCCTCTGGATGATGCAGCTCGCCTAAGTCTCCAAACCTGCCACATCGTTGTGAAAGTACCTGTGCAATAAAAATACACAGAAAGTGTAGCATGAGTACGAAAACAACGTGTACTCAGTAAGTATCTCGCCTAACCTCAGAGAGGTAGTGACGAGAGATCGATTTGACACTTGCTAGAGGTCAATTTAGTATAATCAAGTGAGACACTAAGCATGAATGTCATAGGCAATTTATTTAAATATCAGGGATAAGGAATATCAGTTCGTTTTATATTTAACACTTTAACACCTTCGTCATTTCAGTTGACAATTTAAATGATAATCAGGGATGAGAACATCAGACTTATTTCACATTTTACACATCAATTCTTCTTCTTTTTAACTGTTAATTAAGAATTTTCTTAGGTCGATAAACATGTATAAATCACAGGAAATACGCAACAATTATCATGCGGAAGAAATGCCGAAGGTTGAACGGCGCGGACTAACAATAATAAATTGTGCACTCCTGAAGGGTCGAACGGCTTGAACCATAGATGCATATATTTTCCCCACTCGCGAATCGATCATTCGACGCGATCAACATAATAACAATAAGGCTAGCCTGCTCGCGAATCATACCTGCGACTCAGGTGCTCATATGTACATGTATTCACATAATCAATCCACATTTTTTTAATAAAAAAAACAGCTTCTCAAGAAAATGATAAAATTCTTCTTAAAGGAACACGAAAAATAGCATTTAAATCTTTGTTTTGAAACTCATTTGTCAAGTCTAATAATATAACCGTATCAGGAATACAATTATCCATGGAGAAATCAATTCTCTTTCTAAATGATTAAGAGGAGTACACTCTAGTCTTCTTAGGAAATAATTAACCGATTTAATAGCATTAACAGTCTAATATTATGGGCAGGATCACATGTACAACACGTAAGGAATGCTAGTGGGTCCTAGACTACCCAGGCATGACATAATAGCAGCTACGCAGGGACTCCCATCATCTCGTGTGTACGTAGCCCCCCAGATAGCAGCACATATTTTATTAGTTCACCTAGGGGGAAAATTCCCCCTCACAAAGTTAGAAAGGAGACTTACCTCGCTCTGAAATTTCATAACCGGCTTCCAAGCCCTTCCTACGACCCCAATGGACGCACAACGCCCCAAAACTATCCAAATAACGACAAACCAATGAAAATATACTCTAATATTTACAACAATTCAAATTATATAATTTCCCAACTACGCTAAGTGAATTGACAAAAATGCCCTCAGGCCCACATGCCCGGATTCCAAAATTTCTCAAAGATATACCCTACCCATAGCCTTACTAGCTCAAATATACAATTTACTCTAAATTCCATGCTAAATTTCGGGGTAGAAATCCAAAATATAATTTCTAAGTTTTCTTCAAAATTCCCAAATTTTCCATAATTTTTCATGTTCAAATCCATGAATAAACCTTGTATTTAACTTGGAATGAGTAGAAACAACTTACCTTTACATATATGACGAAATCCCCCTCTTGAAGCTCTCCAAAAATCTCCCACACCAAGAGAAATATGAGAGAAATGGCAAAAATCTCGTTTAAAACATAACACTGCCCAGGCGATCTTCCTATGCGATCGCATGGCATGCTTCGCGATCGCATAGGTCAATTATGCTTCCTCCCTAACTCCTTTTGTGTGTTCGCATGCCATCTCCCGCGTTCGCACAGGCCAAACGCATCACGGCCTCCAAACACACACTGTGCTATCGCAACTCCAACCCCGCGATCGCATAAGCCTTCAACCTGTGGCCTCAACTTTTCCTTCTTCGCGATCGCATTGCACTCCCTACGATCGCATAGACCCAAAATCCAGCCCTCCAGTTTTCTGCTTCGCGATCGCACACCATGGACCGCGATCGCATAGAAAACCAGTGACACCAGAAAACAGCAACAGCAAAACAGAGAAAAATGATCCGAACTCACCCCGCAAAACACCTGAGGCCCCCGGGACCCCGTCCAAATCACATGACTCAGTCCCATAACATCCCACGGACTTACTCGATGCCTCAAATCACATCAAACAACGCCAAAATCACGAATCGCACTCAAACTCCAACTTTATGAACTTTGGAATTTCAACTTCCACTGATGCCGAAACCTATCAAATCACGTTTGATTGACCCCAAATTTTGCACACAAGTCATATTCTACATTATGGACCTGCTCCACTTTCCGGAATCACATTCCGACCCCGATATCCAAATTTCCACTTTCGATCGGATTTCTCAAAAACCTTCAAATTTCTATCTTTAGCCAAATGACTTCAAAATGACCTACAGACATCCGAATTCACTTTCGATCGCGCTCCCAACTCCAGAATCACCATACGGAGCTATTCCGAGGATCAGAATACCAAACAGACATCATTATCACTGAGATGCACTTCAACCCAGACTTAGGAAATTTTTTCAAAAATGCTGACTTCCACAATACACACCGAAACACTCCCGGGTTATCCAAAACCTGATCCGGACATTCCCTAAGTCCGAAATCATCATACGAACCTGCATGAACCTTCAAATCATGATTCGGAGGTCATTTAATCAAAATTCCAATCTTAGTCAATTTCTCCAACTTAAGGCTTCCGAAATGAGAATTTTCTTTCCAAATTAACTCTAAACTTCCCGAAATTCAACTCCGACCACGCCCACGGGTCATAATACCTAGATTGTAGATGATCAAGACTTCAAACCGCTAAACGATGTGTTAGATCTCAAAACAACCGGTCGGGTCATTACAACGACCCCTTGTTAGTTATGTGCAGCTGCTTGGTAATGTTATCTGAAGTCTCAATCCTCAAATCGAACCTCGAGGATATGGTGACGATATCCTTGAGGGTAGGTGTCTTGACCGAGCCTCAATACGAGGGGTTCTTTGCTCTGAATCTGATACATTACGATCACGTTCGTGCCTCATTTGGCTCATCGGGAAGTCGAGTCATGCAGCGAACTCGATTTTACCCGTATATAGATAGTCCGCTCGTTTCTCAAAGAGTAGGCTTGCCAAAACAACGGGAAATAATAGATGACTCCGGTTCCTTCTTTACGACGGAGAGTCGAAACATCCCGTCAACTGCGTTGTTCTGACTTCGGACACATGTTGCTCGTTGGCAGGTTGCCTCCGAATGTGAAGGTTTTGGTTGTTTCCTTATAAATCCTCCTTCATTTTTATTTTTTCTACTTTTCGATTAAATTGTTATCTTCAAGCCTTCCAACCATTGCCAAAACCTTCTTCAAATATTCATATCTTCATCATTGTTCTTCAATCTTCATAGCAATATCAAGATTTCTACTCGAAATTTCTTCAAATCTTCATACACTGTTCTTCATCTTCACAACTCGTTTTTCCTAAACTTCGTGTTTATTTCTCAAATTTTCAAACACCCCCCAGATGACAATGGCAAAAACATCAAAAATCATTCCTGAACAAGTTGGCTCTTCATCTTCTCAACCAGCCGTTGATAATGAAATGATTAACCCTGAGGTGGTGCCCTCGAAATGGCTTCCCCCATTGTGGCTGCTAATAAACCGGCCACCGAGCCTCCTTTGTTGGGGTTTATCCCCGGGGGGCTGCTCAATTGTAGACGACTTCAAGGTCGAGAAGCCTTCTCGCAAACAGTACTGGGGAAAAGGAGTCTCAAGATGTATATGTTATGTGACCGAGGACGTCCTTCCCATAGTTCGTAAGGACTGCCATTAGGAAGGCAATGGTGTAGTAGTCCCCGGGCTCGAGGACGCCTTTACAACCCATGTGGATGGGTACTTAAGTGTTTACACTTATCCCTTCACATTGGGCCCGATGGACCCAATCGTCCTAGATTTTTGCAAGAAGTACGAGGTGTGCCTCGGACAAATCCATCCATCACTGTGGAGGATCGCGACCCTCCTCTGTTACTTTGTGAACAAGACTGAATCTTGTCGGTTCACGATCGATAACCTGCTCTATTTATAGAGTCCTCGGATGTTATGAGGGCGACTGATCAAGCTTACACACCGTGCCAGCAAGGCCCCCTTCTCCTATCGACGAAGACCGAGACGGGGTTGGCATGGAAGTTTTGTCTGAGTGAAGACCAAGGATTTTATCCCCCCGATATACATGCCATTCCCTGAGAAATGAAATGCGTCTCGTAAGTACAACTCCTTCTTTCAACACCATAATTCTTCTTACCATGGATCGAGGGCATATGCACTCAGATGTCCTACTTCAAGCGCGATTGTCGTGGACTATCGAAGGCCTGATGGGAGGCCCGTTCTCATGGTAAGGCCTCTTTCCGAGTAGCCAACATCATACCTACACCATTTATTTTGCTAACTCTGCTTCCTTCTTTGTTGTTGTAAGTTTGCCTAAGACCACTGAACTTAGGCCTACAAAAAGGGATAAAGATGTGCCTTCGTCCGTTGATCCCTCTATTGCTGCCACAGAGGAAAAGAATAAGTGGAAAACAAAACCCTTGAGATCCCCAAGCTCCGAGGTGAAGAAACCGAAGAAGCGGGTGCTCCGCAAGCCCAAGTGGGGTTCCCGGTCCCGGGTGCCTCCCTCCTCCGGCTTAGGGTTGAGCCGGAAGATGACTTTATTTTCATAACGCATGGGACGACCTATCTTAGGGACTGGGATGCATCCAAGGGGGAGACTAATGAGGCTGACCCCCCTCCAGCTCAGAAAGTCAACGCGGATCCTCGGGGTGAAACTTACAAGGATGCCGGCTCTGCACCAAAGGAAGTGCCCGGCGTAATTGAGATCTCGGGGATGCCCTCCTACATCGAGTCTATGCTCGAGGAGGCCCAGACGAGGAAGAAGAAATCTAAAGAAGGGGCTCATAGAGTGGATGATCCCCTTTGTTCCTTTTTCAATGGAGTGGACTCGTCTTGGATCCCGGTCGTAAGAGGTCGATAAGCATCATTATCCTGGAGGATGCCCGGGTTCTTTCTTCTCCCGTTGGAGTAGCGAGCTACCTCTGATGCTTGGTCACCGAAGAACACCAGGAAAAACTGAATGAGGTGGACGTGTGATGCCTATTCAATGAGGTGCAGCAGGTGCCGAATCGGGTAAGACATCATTACGTTCTTCCGGACTTTGACTTAGTTCTTGATATTTCTCATGTCTTCTTTATTTTACCCTTTCGCAGGCCTCGGTACTTCATAACGAAAGCTTTCTTCGATATCGAACTGAGGTTAACCAACTTGAGCTTGAGGTCAAGGAGCTTTCCGAGAAAAGAGATATGTACAAGCTTCTCAGCGAACAACCTGAAGTGGCCATTAAGGACCTTCAGGTCGAGCTGGACGAGGATCAGAGGGAGGCTTCAAACCTGAGGCGGGAATATGCCGATCTGGTCGAAAATGTAAAGGTTTTTTAGGTTAGCAATGAATACTTAGCCATGGCGACTAACAATCAAACCTCGCAGGTTCAGCAGAAGATTGGCCGGATCGACCAACTCCAGGCTAAATGACTGAGGCCCAAGCCCTGGCCGATGTTTGGAAGAGCAAAATGGATCGACTGGCTCCGGAGAAGGAAATCGCCCAGGCACAACCGACATAGGTAGAGATTCAACTTCGAGTGGCGAAAGAGAAATTCGATAAGTGGTCCCAGTTGAACGATGAACTCCGAGCGCAATTGAGCTCGGTTTTGGCTGACCGGGATGCCCTCAGTAGTGAATGTGAAGGTTTAAAGGCTTAAATACACACAACCTCCACGATGCTGAAGAGTTGGTGGCCTAGTATATGAAGATGTCAAAAAATCCGAGGCCTGCCTGAAGACCACTGTCGAGTACGTGAGGCGTTATATCGGAGGGAAACCCTCGAAGAGATCCATGCCCGAGGCTTCGACCTATCTGCCGAGATCAAGGAGACAAAAAGACTTGAGGTCGAGGCCAAGAAGCTAGCTGATTCCGAAGATGAAGAGGGATCTGAAGAATCCAAAGGCCCTGATAGTGTTGATGATGGGTCGGGTTTCAGTGAAGATCATGTGTAGATGCGTTAGGGTTATTTTTGCTTTTTTGGTATCCTGTACATATATTTTGTCGAGGCCGTTTTGTTAGGACTTTGTAAAGTTATTCCACACTATAAAAATCTTTTTCCTTTTGGCAATTTTCAAGTCTATTATCTTCAGCATCTTTTTATAATTGCAAATTTTTCTAATGCCTTAGCACATAATCGAACGTAGTAATTAGTCATTTTTCGGAGGTCTGAACAAGACCTGTCATGCAATTTTTTCTCAAACTTATTGAAGCTCGGAGTGACAAGAAGTTTTTCCCAAGATGCTTGTTTAAATGTTTTTAGACTATATATTTGCCGAGGGTAACCTTTGAATAGGTTTGGAATTTTGTTGAAGGCCTTATGTTTTGATTATGGGCTTCAGACATCTCCGAACCATTGTTTTAGGGTGGCTGTATCTTTTTAGGTTTAGGCATTGCGTAATAGGTTTTGTGCCTCCGTGTTTCGATGACCCGAGCCTCCTGAACTTGTCTCGGATGGTAGTCCCAGAGTAGGGGTAGCCCTTTAGTCTCGGATAAGAGTGGCCCTTAGGCTCGATACTTTTCGGGTAGGAATAGCCCTTAGGCTTGATACTTTTAAGGAGCGAAAATGTTTGTTAGCAAGCTAGAAACTTTCTTTCATTTCTGTACGTAACATAGAAGATTGTGAGCGTGAAAAGCCTCGTATTAACACTGAGGTGGCCTACGCGGACACGATTCACTTGACCGTTTGGTCCTTAAAATAAATCCTAACCACCGAGCGTAGATTGTTCGAACACAAAATTTCCTTCCTTGCTAAAAATGATTACCCAAGGTTGATGGCCCCCAGTATTCGAGATTGATCTTTTAGAGGGATCGAATAATGTTGATGCGACCATTGACTCCGATTAAAAATCGGTATTTGATTCTAAGTTAGCACGCTTTACTGTTGCCTCGTTAAAACCTTACCAGAAAACCCATTTATGACAAAACCGGTTAAAGGAAAAAAGAGTGCAAAGCACGCTTTCAGACCTAACGGCCATATTCTCCATTGACTGTAGCCTGAAAGTGTTAGTCTAATTCGTAAATTATAGAAAAGTGGATGGTGTCATATCTTAGAAGTGGTACCATTTTAAGTGGGTCACGTTCCAATTTTTCGGTAGCTGTGCGTCATTTCCTGCTTCAAGTTTATATAAACCTTTACTGGTTAACCCGATGACTCGGTATGGACCTTCCCAATTTGGTCCTAGCTTCCCTTCATTCGGGTTCCGGGTGCTTTATGTTACTATTCTTAACACCAAATCCCCAATGTTGAAGTGTCGGAGGTTGGCTCTTTGGTTGTAATATCTTTCTATCCACTACATTTGGGCGGCCATTCGGACTAGAGCGTCCTCGCACTTCTCATCCAATAGTTCTAGGCTCATGCTTATGGCCTCGCCGTTTGATTCTTTGGTTGCATAGTGGAACTTGAGGCTCAGTTCTCCCACCTTGACCAGTATTAGTGCTTCAGCACCGTAGATCAACGAAAAGGGGTGGCCTCGCTACTGGATTTTGAGGTCGTGCGGTATGACCACAAGACTTCGGGCAGGATTTCCTTCCATTTTCCTTTGGAATCGGTCAACCTTTTCTTATGTTTTTGAAGGATCATCGTGTTCATCGATTCCGCCTGTCTGTTCCCACTAGGGTGATAGGGTATTGACAAGATCTTTTTGATCTTATGGTCCTCAAAACATTTGCTTACCTTGCTGCCGATGCACTGCTTCCTGTTATCACATACTATCTCGGCCGGTATACCAAACCGACATATGATGTGGTTCCAAATAAAGTTGATGACATATTTTTCCCGGACCTTTTCAAACTCTTGAGCTACGACCCATTTAGAGAAGTAGTCAGTCATAAATAGTGTAAATTGAGCCTTACCAGGTATCCATGGTAGGGGACCGACGATGTCCATTCCTCATTTCATGAACGGCCATGGCGACAAGACCGAGTGTATCAACATTGGTGCAAGCCCTGACAGCGTCGCATTTTCGCACAAAATCCTTCGCATCCTTCTCCATGTCGATCCAGTAATAGCCGGCTCTGATTTTCTTACGAACCAACGATTCTGCCCCCGAATGGTTTCCGCAGGTGCCCTCTTGAACTTTCCTCAAAACATATTCGGTGTCTCCTAGCCCCAAGAATATGGCGAGTGGGCCATCGAACATTCTTCTGAATAGAGTATCTTCGAACATGCTAAACCTGGTTGCCTTCGTGCGCAAAGCTCTCGATTCTTTAGGATCCAAAGGTAACTTCTCAGTCTTTAAATAGTCTATATACTTGTTTCTCCTGTCCCAAGTTAAACTTGTTGAGTTTATCTCGGCATGACCTTCTTCCACCATGGATTTCATGAGTTGTACGGCTGTTCCCGAGCTGAATTCATCGTCATCAACCAATGAACCCAGAATCAACCTCGTGTTTTGATCCCAGGGCACGTGTTGTAGGGTACATTCCTTGAATCGATGCAACATTACTTGTAGTTTATCCAAGTATTTTCGCATTTGTTCCTCTTTCACTTCCAATGTCCCATTGACTTGATTTACCACAACGAAGGAATCACATTTAACTTCGATCACTTCGGCCCCCAGACTTTTATCAAGTCCGAGACCTGCAATCATGACCTCATACTCGGCCTCATTGTTAGTCAATATCATAGTTCTAATAGATTTTCTAACTATGTTAAATATAGATGGCTTCAACACAACGCCGAGTCTGGACCCTTTTGCGTTCGATGCACCATCCGTGAAGAGGTTCCGAATTCTTGAGTAAGTCTTCGAGGTCAAAAATAATTCCTTTCCGACTTCAGGTATTAAGGCCGGCGTAAAGTCGGTCACGAAGTCTGCCAAAATTTGAGATTTGATGGCGGTTCGGGGTCGATATTCGATATCGTACCCGCTAATTTCCACGGCCCATTTGGCCAACCGTCTTGAGATCTTGGGTTTGTGCATTATGTTCCTCAATGGGTAAGTAGTTACGACACACTTGAGAATATGGCTTTAACTTCTTGGAGGCTCTTAGCAAAGAGAGCACCAATTTCTCCAGGTGAGGATACCTTGTTTCGGCCTCGCCTAGGGTCCTACTAACATAATAGAAAGGAAATTCTATACTTTCCTCTTCCCGGAATAAGACTCCACTTACGTTATCTCGGATACCGCTAAGTACAGGTACAACTACTTTTCTTCCTTCGGAGTATGAAGCAAAAGTGGACTCAAAAGATACCATTTGAGTTCTTCCAAAGCTTGCTGGCACTTCGAGGTCCATGAAAAGTTATTTTTCTTCTTCAATAATGAGAACCGCTGCCTCTTATCAGAGGATCTTGATATGAATCGACCCAGGGCGGCTATACGCCTAGTCAGCCTCTAAACGGCCTTGACATTGTCCACCACAGTGATATCTTCTATAGCTTTGATTTTGTTGGGATTGATCTCGATTCCCCTGTTGGATACCATGAATCCAAGGAACTTTCCCGACCTGACCTCGAATGTGCATTTCTCCGATTTCAGCTTCATATTGTATTTCTTTAGTATGTTGAAGGTTTCCTGTAATTATTCAAATTGTCCTATGCTCGCAGGGACTTAACTAACATGTCGTCAATGTAACCCTCCATTGATTTTCCTATTTGTTCTTTGAACATACGGTTTATTAGGCGTTGGTGGGTGGCACCAACATTTTTTAGTCCAAACAACACTACATTATAATAATAGGTGCCGAATTTAGTGATGAAGGAAGTTTTTTCTTGATCGCCTGGGTCCATCCAGCTTTGGTTGTAACCGGAATAGGCATAGAGAAAACTGAGTATCTCGTGGCCGACCGTTACATCGATCATGCGATCGATGTTAGGAAAAGGAAAAGATTCCTTAGGTCTTCCTTATTCAAGTTTTTGTAATCTACACACATTCTTAATTTATTTCTCTTTTTAGGCACTACCACTATGTTAGCTAACCAGTACGGGTACTTAACTTCCCGAATATAACCTATTTTAAGGAGTTTGGATACCTCATCTTTGATGAATGCATGTTTGACTTCAGACTGAGACCTCTTCTTCTGCTTAATCGGGTGGAACTTCGGATCCAAGCTCAGCTTATGGGTAGTTATTTCTGGCAGGATCCTTGTCATATCAAGATGAGACCAAGCAAAACAATCCATGTTAGCTGTAAGGAATTCAATGAGTTTTTTCCTGAGCACAAGAGTTAACCCCGTGCCCAGGTATTCCTTCCGATCGGGAAAATGTTAGATCAATATTACTTGTTCCAACTCCTCAACCGTTGACGTGGTGGCATCAGAATCGTCAAGGGCGGCGAACAACCTAGGAACTCCGTAATCATCATCCTCGTCTGCTTGTTGCTTCTCCGGTTCGGTCGGGACCGATATCGGTGATTGCTATTTAGTTTTTTCCTTACTAACCGATTCTGATTTCTTTGATGTCGAGATAGAGAACAACATGATGACCTCATCCACCACAAAGATTTCTTTTGCGACTGGTTGTTCTCCCTAAACTATTTTGATTGCTCCCGGTGTGGGGAACATCATTTCCTGGTGTAGTGTCGACGGTATTGCCCTCATGTTGTGAATCCATAGCCTTCCAAACAGAGTGTTGTACCTCATATCTCCCTCGATGAGGTAGAAATTCATTTCGTGAATGGTTCCGGTGGTGTTCACTGGAAGGGTTATCTCTCTTTTAGTAGTTTCACACGCCATGTTGAATCCGTTTAAAATGCGGACTGTAGGCAATATTTGGTCTTGTAAACCAAGCTATTCCACGATTCTCGATCTGATAATATTGGTCGAGCTACCTGGATCAATTAGCACATGCTTAACTCGAGATTTATTTATGAGTACATATATTACCAGTGCATCATTATATGGTTGTACTATGCCTTCACCGTCGTCGTCGTTGAAAGATATGGTTCCCTTAGGCATATAATCTCGAGTCCGTTTTTCCCTTGTAATAGACACCTTAGTGCACTTTAGCATAGGCCCTTGGGGGATGTAAACTCCACTAATGATTATGTTAATGACTTGCTGAGATTCCTCTTGCTCAGTCTGCTCGTTGGAGTCCCTATTCCGAAGTGATTTTTGGCTCGCACTTAGAAATTCTCGGAGTTGTCCGTTATTGAACAACCGGGCTACTTCTTCTCTCAGTTGTCCGCAGTCTTCGGTTATGTGGCTGTGAGTGCCATGATACTTATACATTAGCTTGGGGTCCTTTTGGGCAGGATCGGACTGCAACAGTCGAGGCCATTTGATATCTTTGATGCGCCCGATGGCGGATACGATGCTGGCAGTGTCGACACTGAAGTTGTATTTCGATAATCTCGGTGCCTCCTGGGCCCCTAGTGGCCTATCTAAACCGTTATTATTCATGAGTCCCCGACTATTGTGGTCTCGATCATTCCTTTTTTCACTCCTCGTAGGGTTGTGCCCGGATCTATTGCCCCTTCGATCTCCGTTGTATGGTTGATATCGATCTCTGCTCGGTCTTGGTTCATGGTCGTCAGATCTTTTAGCCCTATCACTAGCTCTGATGGGATACACGGATTAGAGGGGGGCCCGAGCATCTTTATTATCTTGGGATTGGTCCCGGGTTCACCTTCACCCGGTCTTTCTGTGGACGGTTCATTTCTGCGAGTGTTTTCCCGGGATGGTTCGGGCTCAACTCTACTGGAGGCGCGAGTTTGGTTTTGCAGCTGGGTTATTTCTTCCTGTTGAGTCTGTAACATTTCGAAGATCACCCCGAAAGTTGATCCCATCGCCTTCACCTTCATGTGTACTCCGAGCTACCAATTGGGCTCCCACACAATTGCTTTTTTCAGGGTCGGTAGGCTAGTTTGCATCGATAACCACATGTGAGTTAGCATCGATCGGGTCCGCGACCAGAATGTCGAAGGGATCAACAGGGGAACCTTGTTACCGGGCACCACATTGTTGTTCTCTCCATGGTGGCCAGACTCAGCATCAACATTCAAAGGGGCAGATTGGGAGTTTGACATTTTTAACCTCACCAGAAATTAAAAGCTTAAGAACAAGTGTAAAATAGAGTGCGTCTTGGAAATTTGTATCAAATTGCCATTATTATCCTTAGCCCCACGGTGACAGGCTGACAACCAAACTGCTTACCCTAAAAAAAGGATAATTATTAAATTTATATGTGGTTTTTAAGGATATGCGGATTGATTAAATACAAATGATAAATTTCATTAGATTAAGCAGATAAAAGACATAATAAATTATCAAACCGATAAGGAGAGTGATCCAGGACACATTAACAGCTTAATGAAGTGCCTGCCTTTGATCCCGGGTTCACACTAATAAAGAACTGATGAACTAAAGTAAGAACATTGAATGACATATTCAGAGAGAATAAGAGTATAGTGCCTTGATATGCATGTTACAATGTGTCTCATGAATAATAAGCTTTCCCCTTTATATAGTAGGGGAGTTTTACCCTAAGTACAATTCTAAAAAAGGTAAAAATCTTCTGTTTCGCCAATCACTAATTTTCTGCCGATACGAGCCGAGATTCACGTCGCGATATCCGGTTAGGCATGGACATCACGACCCCTTGTTAGTAGTGTGCAGCTACTTGGTAATATTCTACGAAGTCTCAATCCTCAAATCGGACCTCGAGGATATGGTCCTGATATCCCCGAGGGAAGGTGTCTTTTTCGAGCCCCTTTACGAGGGGTTCTTCGCTTTGACTCCGATACATTACGGTCATGTTCCTGCCCCGTTTGGATCACCGGGAAGTCGAGTCATGGAACGAGGTTGGTTTTACTCGCATACCATATTAACTTATTTCCATTAGCATTAGTAAGGCTGGCAGGTGGGCCGGGCCTGACTCGGGACCGGACTGGGCCCGCGACCCATGTGGGCTTGTAGGCTAAATGGGCCGGCCCATGGCGGGTCCGGTCTTGGCGGGCCTCAGAGCCCATATGGGGTGGGTCTTAGATTAGGAACCGTGAGCCCGGGACCGGCAGGCGGGCCTGGACCGGGCCATACGGGCCCAACGACTCTTTCTTTCTTAAAAAAAATTATTTAAAAAATGGCCAACGGTCAGAATTTTAAAATCTAGCCGCTGGGCCTTTTAATTTAGCCGTTTGGCATTTTTAAAAATAGTCATTTGGCCCTCAAACTTTGTTTTAACCCCAAACTTTTTATAATTACACTTTTTCCCTATTCTCAACTATAAATACCCACTCATCTTTTATTTTTACTCACAAAATCATCAATCTCTCTCTAATTTTTTTCTATAATTGCTTACTTTATTATTGCAATTTGTGAAAAATTGTGAAGTTGGTGAATTGAAGTATTCAAGTCTTCAACATTATACAATTTTCAAGAAGTTGTTCGTCAATTCGGTAAACTCGTTCCAACTCTTAAGTTTTAATATTATAGTTTTGTTTGTTTAATTTGTTTTCCTTATAATTAATATGGACTTTTCTTTGAAAGAATGTTTTGGTGGTAAGGGAAAATCTAAAATTGGTGAATCTAGTAGGCAAGCTACTACTACTCCCCCGGCCCCACCTCCCCGACTTAGACCTGTTACCCGTCCTCCTCCACCTGTTATTCTTGATAGTGATAACTATTATTTTTAATTTACTGATAGTCAATTTATACACGATCTTACACCAGGTTCACAATTAAATGATGAATATATGAATGCTCTTTATGGTATTCCAGAGGAAAATGTTGATTTAGATGAAACACAACCGAATTTAGATGATACACCTACTAGTCCTGTTGCTAACCAAAGTGATAATAATCCAAATGATGCCCCGGCTGACCCTCCTATAGTAACTCCTACTTTTAATAGACAATCTTCTAAATGGTCCAAAACATCTCTTGTTTGGCACTTTCTTACTCAACTAAGAGATCAAAATAAGGTTCAGTGTAAAACTTGTAGGATCTTGATGTTTCATAAATTTACTGGAGACCGTGGCGGTACGGGTAGTTTGACCAGACACATAATGAAACACCCTAATGATAAAGCTAGATTACTTCAAACGAAAGCTAGGCAAGAGGGGACAAGTGTAGGTACCCAGGGAATTAACCCTAGTACTGGTTCAAATCTAGTTCAACCGGAAATTAACACTGTTACCGGTGGCATTTTGTATTACGATCCAAATAAAGATCGTGATGATTGGCAAAAATGGTTACTGTTATGTGCTTATCATATAGTTTTCCCTCTAACCCTCACTTTGTCCATTATATTAGAAGAATATATAATCCTACTTATAAAGGATGGCCTCTCACAACCGTAAAGGCTGATATTTATAAATATAAACATGAATATGAACAATATTTGCGTTATTTACCTACTCATATTAGTAATCGCATTTCTATTACTATTGATATTGGTAGGAGTGGTAATGACTGTGATTATCTTATGTTACCACTCATTGGATTGAAGAGGACTGGATAATGCAAAAACGCATTATTGATTATATAATGATTACTTCAAGTCACACAGGTAAGTTTATTGCTAAGACAGTTGCAGATATTTGTAGATATTTTTGCATTAGAGATAAAATAATGTCAGTTTCAATGGGTAATGCTTCTAGTAACACTAATGCTATAGGCTTTCTTACAACTACACTAAGTCCTGTATTTAGTAATATTTTTTTCATGTTAGATGTATTTGTCATATTTACCATTTAATCATCGGTGATGGTCTGATAACATTAAATGCTGAAATTGCAAAGGTTAAATTTTCTCTTCATTGGCTTTTTTATTCAAACCGTAGAAGTAGAGTTAGAGAATATTATAAAAAATGTGATGAATTTGGTCTTAGAGAAAGAAAGGTTCCTAAACCTTGTCCGACTAGATGGAATTACTTATATGAAAGTTTAGTTGTTGCATATGAATATAGAAACCCAATAAGTGCAACGTATAATGCTCGTGTTAGTGATGATGATGATGATGATGATGGTCACCTTACAAATCAAGATTGGGCTAATGTTAAAATTCTTCTAGATTTTTTAGAACATTTTCATGTTGCTACAAATGAATTATCTGGGCAATATTATGCTACTAGTTCTAACTGTTTAATTTATATTTCATCACTTGCAGAATTATTTACTCAATTTTCAGAGGGTGGGGTAGTATACCAATGTGCTATAGATGAGATGAAAGATAAGTTTAAAAAATATTTTTTTCCTATCCCCCTCTTTATGGTGTTGCAGCCATGTTAAATCGTACCATGAAATTATGAGGTCCTCACAATTGGTATACTCAAATTTATAATGCTTTACCACTTTCAACTGAGGAATATGCTACACTTATAGATGAAAAAGCCTCAATTAAAATAAATGCTCAAACAATTTATAATGCTTATCAAGTTGCATTAGATCATGCTAGACCAAATGTTCTAACTCCTACCTCGTTTAGCTCGCAGTGATCTAAAAGATCTGCGGGACTAAAATCACTTAGTTCTTGGACGGGGTTCAGGGGTTCTCAAGGTGATAATATTGGTGATAGTTCACAACTAAATGAGCTTCAAGTTTATTTGTCGCAGGGACTTGAAATAGAGAATCCCGACGGTACCTTTAATGTTTTGGAATGGTGGAAGGACAAAGAAAAATACTATCCGGTTCTTTCAAGGATGGATCGAGATACTTTAAGTATTCAAGCTTCAACAGTGGCATCGGAGAGTGCTTTCAGTCAAGCGAGACTTCAAATCGATGATCATAGAGCGTCTATCAGGGAGAGCTTGGAAAAATCAGTACTCTTCAGAGATTGGATCCGTTCGGAAAGAAGAAATTTTGGACTACTTGAATCACAACCGGAGATAGACGAAGCTTATGAAGAAATGCTAGCGGAACTTGCGGAGGATGCTGCTTCGCCCGGAAGCAGTAATGAACAAGCTTCTTTTCTTCCACCACCAACGGAAATTCCTCCGAACCTTGAAGGATTTATGAAATTTGTTAGAGATAACATGTAGATTAATATGTAACTTGTATTTTGGCACATCTTGATTAGTTTTTTTTTTCCTTTTAATGGTGGTATTAGTACCTTGTTGTGCTCATTCCATTGGAGGGAGGAAGACTAAAAAAGATATTGTCATTTTTTAAAATGTCGTATTAATAAAAATTATAAGACATTTCCTTGAATATTTGTTTACACTTTTTTGTGTGTTTAAACTTGAATTACAATACATAAGTCATAATTATATAATATAATTTACAATAAATTGCCTTAGATAATATAATATAATTGCATAAAAAAATTATTTTTAAAAAAATAGCCAACGGCTATAATTTCAAAAACTAGTCGTTTGGATTTTTTTTAAAATAGCCATTTGGCCCCCAAACTTTGTTTTAACCCCAAAATTTTTATAATTACACTTTAAGATTTTAAGTTTATTTCAAACTTGTGTTATTTTAAAATTATTAGACGTATTATGCTTAATGTTGTTGTTTGTTAAATTAATTTGAAGTATTATTAATTTATTATGCAATGTTAGTGCAAGTTTGAATATCTCTTTACTATTTTTATGTTTAATTTGAATTACAAGATTTATAAAAAAATTTCTTAGATAAAAAAAAATTAAAAAAAAAAGCACGGATCGTTTAGGCCCGTGGGCCCGGCCCACTTAGCCCGGGCCCATGTGAGCTTAGGCCCACAGTGAGCCGGTTCCACCTATTAGGACCGTTTGGCCCGGGCTCGCCTGACCCAAGCCCGCTAGAACCTGGACTTATTTAGCCCCGCCAGTTTGGCCTAGGCCCGGGCCCGGCTCAGATTACAGCCCTGGCATCAACAACCAATCAATGAACTTTACAAAACAGAATAGAACATGACATCATGCCCTGAACTTCTCCAATAACCTTTACCAATTGTGTAGAGTGTAGACTTGACATTCAGAGTTGACATAACAAAAAATATTAGTATTGTCATCGTGGATTTTCTTTTGGTAAATTCGAACCACTTTTTACGCAAATGTAACCGGGTCGAAACCAAAGCCATAAGTGACAAAATTCGGGGTACCCTCTTACCCCTTGGGCCTCTTGAAGGATAAGATGACATACTCTTTGGTTCTTGGATTAAGGATGTAAATAGTATGAAGATCATCGGGAGTGATTACAACAAACGAAACCATGAACAGAACCAACTAGGCAAAGTGGATCAAGAGGAAAGTAAAGTGGGAGATCAAAGTCCCGATTCAGATTATGGCAAATTTCATTGTCCTAACAGATATGAAAGCCGCATCTCTAACTCAAGGATCTCATATATTTGTGGGTTAATTTCATCCAACTAAGTGCCTATTTCACAAAAGTCTCAATTCTATTTTTTTTTTATCACTTAAAAGCCACTCAATTTCATCTTTCTCACTTAAAAGTCATTCTAGCTCAAATTCTATAAAATATCTTATAAAACTTTTTGGCATGGCATTAAATTTAATTAAATAATCTAATAATAATGCCACATCAGCTTAAAGACCGTACCATTTTAGTCCCATTCCCCCTCAGCTCGGGTTAGACCAATAACCATAACCCAAATAGATTGAAATAAAAAAATCTATGTTTCTCCACCTAATAAAGTACACTCTGTGGCCACTCTTTGAAATATGTCTTTCAATCTAATAATTACGTCTTTTAAATTTCTTCTTGGGTCTTGGTCATACAGATACAGTCAATGAAATATTATATTATGTCTTTCTTTTGACCAAACTATTAATGCTATAGGCTGCCTGCGATTGCAATGTATATTGACAACTTCTATTATGCACTTTAGCTATGAGTGTTGCTTATTGAGCAGTATTTTTATTTATTGATATTTTTAAATAAACAACATTTTGATATTATAAAGGATGCAAAAGCTAGTTCTATTTATATTTTTGTGGAATTTCGGGGGATTTCTGGCATTAGAGTTATTTTGTAACAAACATATGCAGAATTTTTTTAGCATAAAATGATTGTTCTTGTCTTTTCATTTTGATGGTTTAATATTAATAACTTATTTTGGTATGGGTCAAATCGGGTGGGAGGGAAATGAGCCAAACAGGGTATGGTCATTTAGGCTGATGTGACATTATTATTAAATTTTTGTAATAAATTTAATGCCAAGTAAGATTTTTTGTAGAATATTTTATAGGAGTTGAGTTAGAATGACTTTTAAGTGGGAGTGACTTTTAAGTGATAAAAAATAGAATAGTAACTTTTGTGAAATAGATACTTAGGGGGCGTTTGGACATAAGAATTGTAAAATTTCGAAAAAAGTGATTTATTTTTCAAGTGAAAATGGTATTTGAAAATTAGTGTTATGCTTGGGCATGAATATAATTTTGGGTTGTTTTTTATCACGCCCAACTATGCCTTAGGAAAATGACTAAGCGGTCGTTGTAAATATATTACGGTTAATAAGTCCGGAGTCGAATCCCACAAGGAATTAACCGATTAAACATAGCTGCTAGACTCGCACAAACTCACACAATCAATCTTCAGAATTATTTAAATAACAAATTGGATGTTTACTAACTAAATATCACGTAATGAAAATGCAATAGTTAATAACTAACTACGAACAGGTTGTAGACAAGAATTGAAATGATCTAAGGTTATGATTTCCTCTATTGTCGGAATCCTTTCCGCTACGTTTTCTATAAATTTGCCTAAGTCTTCTCTATCGATCATGAGCGCTCTGAATGTCGTAATTCTCTCCCGAGTAACTACCACAATTTAGTAGACATATTCTCCCGAATTACGCTAGCTGACATTAAGTACGGCTCATTCGGATCGCACCAAGATTTTGTTATTCCTAATCCCACCTTTAAACCCTCAATATTGATCCCTCATATACATTAGGAGTGGTGTTGTTCAACACTACCTAATATGCACTCTCTCCCGAGTAATACACACAAGGTATAGTCGATTGAGAGCTTTTCAACCAACCACAATAATAGCGTAGTTGAACAAATAGAGAAATATTATGGCAAATCTATATTAACGTAACAAGAAAAAATTATCCTCCAATAGGTTCCATAAAACCCTAGATTAGGAGTTTAGATACTCATACTCATAGTAACAATATCCCAAATATTTTGCATAATTAAATTACAAAGTAAGGACGTCATAATGTAGAAATCGATGATTCTAACTCCCAACGGTTGTTCCACGAGCTATTCTTGCCTCCGGTTGCAAAACTTCCTCAAAAGTGGCATTTTATGTCTATTTATATGTAGGAAAAGTCCTAAACGACATAGGTCAAGTCCTAGTCAAACCAGGAGACAAAATAAGCCTTCAAAATCTGGAGTAGCGCACCTCAGACCTTGCCTCACGAGGATCCACACGAGATGGACCTCGCCCCAGACCACGCGATGCCAGCACCCACGCGAGGTGGACCTCGCCTCCTCCCTCGCGTAGCCTGCTCCCACGCGAGCTCAAAGGCTCGCCCAGCCAGCTCTAATGCGAGCTCACAAGCTTGATTCACCAGGTTCCTCATTTATCCGCTGCTTACTTCTTTCTTTCTTCTTTTCAGCTATTTTCGAACACGCTTTAGACTTTAAATATTCCTTTTGCTCTACTTTCATCTCCAATTCACCTACACATAAAATAGAATCCATTACGCGCAAATAAAGCGTAGTTTAACATTAAAGCATATAAAATGCAAGATAAATAATGTACTAAAATATGGAATTATAGCCACACATCAATACCCCACACTTATAGACACAACCTTTTTAGGCAATTCCCTTAACTCATCACACCAAGAATTTTAAAATAGTCTAAGCACAAATGTGTAACATCCTCACCTCAAGATTTGACTCACAAATACCATGCCTTATTCACAATACACTTACTTACTCTAAAATGGAGGTCAATGACATTACCTTTCCTTTATGAATCACGTGCCCTCACGCAACAAAGAGCTTAGTTCCACACACAATGAATTTTAAGAACGTAGGAACTCAAGATAGGAAAACTTCACTTGCTCTCAGAAATAATATTCATATGCCACAAATGATGCACCATAATCTTTCCCGTAGTGTAATACTCCACTAATCGAGCTCGTTCAGTCCAAGATCAAGTAGGACTTTAATTGGTTATAATTTAGGCTACGGGTCGGGTAGGATACATTTGGATATGAGTGACTACACCTCCCTTAAGCACTTAATACATATACTTTAATACTACAACTCATACTTATGTCAAACCAAAATTCCACCTTCACTTCAATTTATATTACCCCATACTTCTTTAAGCACAAGTATATCACTAGTCACCACCATCAAGAATTATTTTTCATACAATACAACTATTATTTTTGTTTTTTTTTTTCCTTTCTCTTTTCTTCAAGTGGCTTTTATTGACATCTTTTTATTTTAGTTTTCCAAAACAGTGCACCTTTCTCCTCATTTTATTTTTTCCACTCAAAAGCCAACTAACCACCCCACACATTAGCTTTTTCATAATTCATCACAATTCAAGTGCTCATGAGAGGTGATAAGGTTCAAATATAGGATCGATTCAAACAAAAGGGTAAGGCTTGTACTGTGGTTACTAAAGAAACAAGATTATAGGTTCAAAGGGGTTAACTACGTTACATAACATTTAGGCGGGTAAACTATATATATCTGGCTCAACAAAGAAACGCCTATAGCACTTCCTAGACTGAACAAGACGATTATTTCACTTTGCACAGACACGGGAAAGTTCTAGACATAAAATGCAATGCACAGAAGACATAAAAACCTCACACAGACATGGCACATAACTCACTCAAGATTGTTTTTATCACGACACTCTAGTCAAAGCAGTTAAGCAGATTTAAGAATCTATGATTTAAGGTACTTATACTAGAGTCAAAACCTAAGCCTAAGCATCACAACCAGAGTACTAACTATTCTTAAGGCATAACAAAGCTAAGAGATATCACTGCAATTCAATTCATAGACCAGTGGTTTCTAATCCTAAAATTAAAACTAACTATACCCGGTTCAAATAAAACCCTTGAAGAACCGCGACCCGAATAAAAACCAAGGGGGAATTACTACACTACCTATAAGAAAATCTTTTTTTCTTCTTTAGACTTACTTCCTTCAAGAAAACTGTCTAGGAGATCCATCGTCGGGAAGAGTCCAATTTTACTATATTTTTCTTAATAAAAAACTAAGAAGAAACTAACTAAAAACAAATAACTAAAACAAATAACTAAAAACAAATAACTAAAACAATTAACTAAACTAAGATGTCACTTGCTAAAAACAAATAACTAAAACAACAAAAAAACTACTATTTACAAGTCCCCACCCCACACTTATTTCATGAAATGTCCTCAGTGCATCCACAACTGACAAAACAAGAAAAAAATGAGTAGGGTGTAAGAAAACTCCCTGGTCAAGTTGCATCATCGCCCTCATCCTCTAAGGCTGCCCACTCTTCATCCTGTGCTTCCTCCTCATCATTATCATCATTATCATCATTCTCATCATCTGACTGCTCCGGCTCGGCCTCAGACTGCACGGGTGTGTTGACATCCTCATCATCTGGGAGTCTATATCCATCACCAAGCCCAACCAGCTGCTGATAATGAGCATTGAGCGGGAATCGCTCATCCAACATGGTCCTCTCCTCTGTCGTGGCCGGCCGTCCCCCTATCCGCAATTGCAAATCCATCATCCCATATAAATGGGCCATAAAACTATCATCACGAGCATTGCGCTCGGCACCTATCAATGATGGCATGCCAGTCTCTTCCTTCACCCGGACGCTAGTAATGTCCGTTTGTCGTAGGGGATGATCAATGATGTGGTCTAACTCTGGCTCCTCCTCAACCTCTTCATGTCTTAAGAACCGAGTCAACATATTTGCAAATGGCATTCAATCGACCATCTTACTAGTTCTTACTAGAGACATCTGGTAGCGGATCAAATGACCCACATTCACCCTCTGACCCGTCATGAGGAAATATAGAACACATGTCCTCTCACGGCTAATGAGTGTGTCATGATTGCAATATAGGAGTCGTGCATTAATCAGTTTCAGCCATACTTGAGCCTCCACCCTCATTTTCTTCTTAGGGAATTTCCTGTGCCGATTAATTTTCTTATCCCGAACCCATGCTGCCGTAGAATGGACACCACAAAGAGTGTGTCTCAGCTCTTGATATGTATGAGGGGAGATGAAGTAGTCCAATGGCTCCTGAGGAACATCTGGAGCACCTAAGAAATTACATATTGTCGTGGCTGAAAAATCTATCAACCGTCCACGAATCGGCACTAGCTGTTCAACATCCTTTGGATCAAATCCAACATAGAATTCCCGAACCAGATTGAGGTTTATATCCCCTGTATTTTTGAAAACATACCTCAACCCCAACTCATGGATGCCTCTCCAAATTTCCTGGTACTTGGCCTGCAAATGACGCTCATGAATAGCAACTTCTGGATGTACATGTTTTGTCCTACAATGCTTGTACCAGTCCTTAGTATATAGGGGTATGATTTTGATGCCAAACTCCTGTTGTCCTCGAGGCTGTGGACGCGTGGTTGCTATAGCTGCCACAGCTTGAAAACCTTCACTTTGACTAGAAGTATCTTCCCCCCCCTTTTATCTTCTTCAGGAGAGGTGCGGAGGTGGCCTTAGCCTTAGGTGGAGCAATGGATGTGGCCTTTCCTTTACCGGTGTCTTTTCTTGGAGGCATACTCGTTCCTACACAATTAAGCATTAATCAATTTAAGCTTCATTACAACATTGAACACATGGTCTTGCCACCCACACATAAGAGTTTAACACATGATTTGCAACAATTTACGAGGTTACTCATACTTCACCTCATATTTTCTTAGCATGAAAACAAGAAATTATGTATGGGTGCTTCCTCCAATTTCGAAGCATTGGGCTATCAATTAGCCGCCCCACACTTAAGATTTTAAAGTGGTGCACGACTACGTAACACTAGTCTTATAATCCCGGAGACTCGGGCTCCAATGGGGACAAACAATGCCTTTGAGGCATTATAACAAACACTTAGCATGCACTAGTGCCATGTGAGTGCTTGTAGGGGTGAGTCTTGCCTCACCCTCCCAAATCGTCTTGGGAGTTCCGTACTACCACTTGTTCACACAATAGCAACACCATTCCTATGGGGTTCATGGGAGTGGGACACACAAACACATTATTACAATGAAGAAAAACCCCAAAATTTGTGTCTAATTTCATGCATTCACCCAACTCGAAATTGCCAAAGAAAGGAGATAGAAATCATACCTTAGATGTTTAAGAGGAGGGATTTTCCTTTGAATTGTTGTTGCAAGTGAAGGAAATAGTAGAAGATTGCTTGTCTTCAATGGGGTTGTGAGGGGGAGGGTTTGGCAGTGTTTTGTGTGAGTGTGTGAGGGTGTGTTTTGTGAGAAGTGTGTGGTGGGGTATGGGTGTTTTAGTTAGGTTTTTAAGGGATGGGTTAAAAGAAATAAGGGGAAAAAATTAAAATAACTCAAAAAAATTACTTACCTGGCGACGCATGATAGCTACCTCACCTTAACCCTCGTGAGCTCCAACACGAGCTCGTGGACTTGCGGCGCGAGGTACAACGCCAGATGCACCTTGCCTTAACCCTTGCAAGGCAAGCTATAATGCCTGATGAACCTCTCCTTAACCCTTGTGAGGCGAGCTCCCATGCCAGATTTCCTTCAGGTGACGCGCAGTGCACTCTACGACTTGCTGAAAATACCTACAAACATGTTAGTACCTAAAAACGAAAATAAAAATTCTAACTACACTAAAAATCAACTACGAATTGGATTTCCTCCCAACGAGCGCCTTAGTTAACGTCACGACATGACAAATACAACATTACAATGGGTTGCCTCCCATGAAGCGCCCGATTTAACGTCGTGACACGACGTAGGCAATCGACTTAAGGATCGCTCAACATTGGTGGCTCTAGCAAATGAGTCACCGACACTACTTTCGTGTCATCCATGCCCAAATAATGTTTTAACTTATACCCATTGACTCTGAACTTGCGAGAGTCATTTTCCGAAACAATCTCTACGGCTCCGGTGGGGTGAATTTCTAGCACATGAAATGGTCCTGACCACCTTGACTTCAATTTTCCCAGAAACAACCTCAATCTCGAATTGAATGATAATACCCTGTCTCCCGGCTTAAAATTTCTCTCAAGAATATTTTTGGCGTGCACCGGTTTCATTTTTCCCTTGTATAACCTTGTACTCTCAAAAGCATGGTACTGAAACTCGTCAAGTTCATGCAACTCTGTGACTCTACTAGTTCCAGCGGACTCCACGGCTAGATTTAATTGTCGCAACGCCCAGAAGGATTTATGCTCTAACTTCATCGGCAAGTGACATGACTTTCCAAACACCAATTTATACGGCGACATACCAATCAGAGTTTTGAATGCAGTGCGGTAAGCGCATAGCGCATCATCCAATTTTCTCGCCCAATAAATCCGAGTAGCATTTACAGTTTTGGTCAAAACACTCTTGATCTCTCTATTTAACACCTTGACTTGCCCACTCATTTATGGGTGATACGGAGTAGCAACTTTATGACGAATGCCATATTTCTCCAATAACTTTTTAAAGTCTAGATTGCAAAATTGAGTACCCCCATCACTGATGATAGCTCTTGGAGTGCCAAATCGGGTGAAGATGTTCTTTCTCAGGAAACCAATAACTGCCTTCGCATCATTTGTTGGAAGTTCCACGTCTTCTACCCATTTCGAGACATAATCTACCGCTACAAGTATGTACTTGTTATTGTATGAGCTGAGAAATGTTCCCATAAAGTCTATTCCCCACACATCAAACACTTCTACCTCTTGGATTGGGTTCATGGGCATCTCATGTCGATGGGAAATATTCCCTGTCCGTTGGCCGTCATCACAATTTTTCACCCAGAAGTGTGCATCCTTAAACAACACCATCCAATAAGAACCAGACTCCAGCACTTTAGCCGCTGTCCTTACAGCCCCAAAATGTCCTCCATATGATTAAGCATGACAAGCCTGCAAAACATAAGATTGATCTATCTCGGGAATGCATCTCCGGATCATGTAATAAAAAAAATCTTAAAAAAATATAGTTCATCCCAGAAATACATGCGACAATCACGAAAAAACTTTTTATTTTGCACAAAAAACAAGTCATAAGGACCATAACCGCTTACTAGGTAATTTGCAATATCTGCATACCATGGTGTAGAATCGAGGCTCGTCGCTAAGAGTTGTTCATCTGGGAAAGTCTCTATGATATCCTCCACCTCAACCTTCTTTTCCGCTCCTTCGAGCCTGGACAGATGATCAATGACTTGGTTTTCTGTTCCATTTCGGTCCCAGATTTCCAAGTCGAACTCTTGTAGTAGTAGCACCCATCGAATTAGATGCGCCTTTGACTCCTTCTTATCAATTAGGTACATGAGGGCAGCATGGTCAGTGTAAACAATTACCTTCGAGCCTATAAGGTATGGCCTAAATTTATCAAATGCGAACACCACAACTAGCATCTCTTTCTCTGTCACCGTGTAGTTCAGTTGGGTTCCTCTCAAGGTTCTACTTGCATAGTAGATCGGATGTATGGCTTTATCTTTTTGTTGCCCAAGAACTGCTCTCACAACATAGTCGCTTGCATCACACAACATCTCGAAAGGTTTTCCCCAGTCGGGGGCCACTATGATTGGTGCAATCACCAGTTTCTTCTTCAACTCCTCAAACGCTACCCTGCAATCATCAGAAAACACAATAGGGTGATCTTTTTCAAACAGTTTACACAAGGGGTTAGCAATTTTGGAGAAATCTTTTATAAACCGTCTATAGAAATCTGCGTGGCCTAGGAAACTTCTTATTGCTTTGATGGAAGTGGGTGGTGGAAGATTTTATATCACATCAACCTTTTCATGATCTACCTCAATGCCTTTACTCGACACTAGGTGCCCCAAGACTATACCTTCCTGTACCATGAAATGACATTTTTCCCAGTTGAGCATCAAATTAGTTTCCACACATCTTTTTAGCACTCTTCTAAGATTCTTTAGGCAATCTTCGGATGAGTCTCCCACTACTGAGAAATCATCCATAAATACCTACATTATGTCCTCTACCATATCTGTGAAGATGACCATCATGCACCTTTGAAATGTGGCAGGTGCATTGCATAGGCCGAACGACATTCTCCGGAAAGCGTAGACGCCATATGGACAGGTGAATGACGTCTTCTCTCTATCTTTGGGGGAAATGGATATATTATTATACCCCGAGTATCCATCCAAAAAGCAAAAGTGGGACCTCCCGGCCAATCTATCTAGCATTTGATCAATGAACGGCAAGGGAAAGTGGTCTTTTTGGGTAGCCTTGTTCAATCTTCTGTAGTCCATAAAAATTCTCCATCCCGTGACTGTTCTTTTTGATATCAAATTGTTGTTCTCGTTTTTCACTACAATCATCCCACCTTTCTTTGGCACGCATTGGACTAGGTTGATCCAGTTGTTGTCGGAGATGGTGAAAATGATCCCTGCATCTAACCACTTTATCACCTCCTTTTTCACAACTTCCTTCATGTTGGGGTTCAAACTTCTTTGATGTTCTCTAGAAGGTTTGTGGCCATCTTCTAGTAAACTTTTATGCATACAGAAGGCCGGGCTGATACCCTTAATGTCTGCAATGGTCCAACCAATTGCAGTTTTGCACTCTATCAAAGTTGTTCTTCCTACACATCTAACAAATCAGATGAGATAATAACAGGTAAATTTGAGTTCGGTCCCAAGAAAGCATACCTGAGATGAGGTGGTAGCGGCTTCAGTTCCAACCTTGGTGGCTTTCTATCGATGACTTAGCTGGAGGAGTCTTTCTTTCTTCTAAGTGCAAAGGCTCAAATTCGAGCTCTCTTTTCCAAAATCCTTGGCCTTCAAGAGCCAGCACCCACTCTGCTAAGTCCTCTTCATTTACTTCTTCTAAGTTCATGAGACAGGCTGCTAGAAGGTCTTTAGCGTTCAAAGTCTCATCTTCCTCCTCCAAAATTACATCCACAACTTCTATTAGAGAGCAGTTAGAAAATTCATTTGGTCGCCGCATAGATTTTTGCACATTGAATGTTATCTCTTCATCATTTAGTCTCATTTTTAGCTATCATATTTCACAATCAATTAAAGCTCTCCCAGTGGCCAAGAATGGTCTTCCCAAAATTATGGGAATCTCCTCGTCAACCCGACAGTCCAGAATGAAAAAATTTGCTCGGAACAAAAACTTCCCAACCTGCACTAATACATCATCAAGGATACCTGATGGCCTCTTCACTGTCCGATCGGCTAGCTGTAGTAACATGGATGTGGGCCTTGCTCTTCCAATGACTAATCTTTTGTAGATAGCCAAGGACATCAAGTTTATGCTTGCCCCCAAATCACACAATGCTTTAGCAAAATCATAGCTGTCTATCGTGCATGGGATTGTGAAACTCCCTTGGTCTGATAACTTCTCAGCTATGGGTCTCGTCACGACTGCACTACAGGTCTGGGTTAATATAACAATGGATAGGTCTTGGAAGTCAAATTTGCGAGACATTAAATCTTTCATCATTTTGGCATACCCAGGCATCTCCTGCAAAGCGTCAATTAGTGGAATGTTCACCTGGATTTGTTTCAACATCTCCATGAATTTCTTATACTGCTCATCCTTCTGATATTTGGCCAATCTTTGTGGGAATGGTGTTGGAGGCCGCTTCCTTCCTGTGATTTGAGTTTTATCTTGCTCAGGCACTGCTTCTGCTGTCGTTTCTTGTGCTACCTCAGTCTCCTTCACAACCTCTTTTTCTTTGCTTGTGCTCTCTTGTGCATATTGTACCGCCACCTCAGTTAAACCTGTTGAATCATCTATCTCAATGGGTACTGGCACAAGTGTTTCAGTTAGTCGGCTTTCGCGAGCAATTTCTTGCTCTAGATCTAGGTCTCTTCCATTTCTTAGATTCACTGCCATAAACTGTTTCGGGCCCCACTCTTTTGGATTGACTTGTGTGTCTGCAGGTAACGTCCTTTGGGGATGATTACGTAGAGCCATCGAAATCTGTCCTAATTGAATCTCAATGCCCTTTATTGTTGGTTCATGTGAGTCCACTCTCTCTTGTATTTTTCCATCGGACCCAATCAGTTGTTGCAACATTCCTTTAATTTCAAACAACCCATCATTTTATCTCACTATCTTTTGTTGTTGAGGCTGTTGATAAGCTAGCTGCTGATTTTGCTGGTTTTAACCTTGTTGCCTTTGGTAAGACACAACTTGACCCTATGGTTGCATAGCTCTAAGATTGTTGTTGTTATTGTACTATCGTTGTGCTGGTCTATATTGTTGATTCTGCTGCCCCCAATTTTGACCACCTTGCCTCTGTCCCCCATAGTTGGCCATATAGTTCATATCTTCCTGATAGTGCTGGTTGCCACCTTCCGCACTCCACGAGCATACATTGGTTGGTTAATTCATGGTGCACATAAGCCCTCATTATTTGTGTTAACTATGTGTACCTGATGCTTCTAGCCTGATTCATCGTTCTTTTGGTGAGGATACTCATTTGCGTCATTAGAGTGGCCATGTTTTCGGCTATGGAGTTGTTTGGGTCCAAAGCCACTGAGTGAACTATAGGAGTGATCGTAGAGTCTCTTGTCATCCATCTTGAGTTATGAGCCATTTATCAAGTAGGATCTTACATTCTCTGAATGATTTTCTCAAAAATGCTCCACCTGCTGAAGCATCAACATTGGCCTTTAAGCCGTCTTCCAGTCCAATGTAGAACCTCTGCCCCAACATATAATATGGAATGCCATGATGTGGACATTTAACCAGCATACCCTTGAACCTCTCCCACGTTTCTTGTAGTGTTTCTGTTGGTCTCTGCCTGAAGTTCAATATATCATTAATTTGTTTGGCAGTCTTATTGGGTGGGTAGAAATTGTTCAAAAATTGCTTGACTAATTCCTCCCAAGTAGTGACGGAGTTTATGGGGAGTGAATTAATCCAAGTTTGAGCTTCTCCTGTCACCGAGAATGGAAACAATAACAACTTTATTGCTTCCGGTGTCACATTAGGTTGCCTTTGCGTGACACATTGATAAGTAGGGATGTTGACCGCTTATTTACCCTCTTTTACTTGAGTTTTAGCTCGAAAATGCTTAAAGGTATCCCCAAGAACTAATGAAATGAGCTTTCTTGCAGGAATATAGGGAAACGAGCCAAAAAAGTGAAAATCAACTCAAAAAGGAATCAAAATTGGACAAGGAAAAAAATAGAGCAAAAGTGCTTAGAGTACGGACCGCACAATACTGTGTGCGGCCTTAAACAATGAAAGAAACCTATCAAATTCAGCTTCAGAGTATGAAGACCGCATAATTCTAGTGCGGCAGCACAAGAGAGGTTCAGAGACTTGGAAATTTTGAGCAATTAAAGTTGTGCGGACCGCACAAGTGTTGACTGGCCGCAGAAGTCAGTGTGTGGCCGCATTCACTATTATGCGGACCGCAGAGGAGTAGATTCAGAGAACCTCAAGTTGATGAAGTGAGGATCGCATGAATATTGTGCGGCCGCAGAAGCCAGTGTGCAGCCACAATCACAAATGTGCGGTCCGCAGAGTCAAGTCCAGATCCCAGTTCAAGACAAGTATGCGGCCGCACTCAGAAATGTGCGGTCCACACAACTTGATGAAGTGCGGCCGCAGAAGGCCCAATTGATCAATCAAGCTCAGAGTGCTGACCGCACTCAAAATTATGCGGCCGCACAACCTCCGCATGGGCATTTTTGACAGATATTTTCATCTTAGTATAAATAGAACTTTTTGTCATTTTAGGAAAAGTTTTGTTTTGTAAGAGCACCTGAGCCGTTTTTCTTTACCGCTTTAAGTAATTTTGTACTAGATTTGTCTCCAAACACTAGATTTTCATCCCATAATTAATTATTATGGATTTTATCTTTATTTCTTCTTTAATTTCTGCATTTTTCATGAGTAGATAAATTTTTAGCTAGGGTTGTGACCCAACCCTAGTATGGGTATTTTATGGGTGTTTGAATTAGGGATTGTTTGTGATTAAGTTAGTGATATTTAGCCTAGTTCTTTCTTGAACTCAAGAATTAATGGTTGCAAACATTGATTCATGCGTAATTGACTTAGTCTCTACTTAAGAAAGAGAGACTAAGTCTAGGAAAATATGGCTAATAGGAAATTGGGGTGAACTCGAGAAATTGATAGCCCCAATTAAAAGGTTGAATCTAGAGATAGTAAGACCCGACTTGAGATATTATCACTTGTATTGTGCAATACCCATTTGGACTTGAAAAATCCAAATTGAGCAAAATCACTCAAACTACCAAGAGGTATAGAGTGATTACCCGAGTGTGATTGCTATATTACGATTAGGTAACCACCTAGGTGAAAGTCACGGCCCTAGATCCTTTTATTGTTTGAAAAACAACTCAAAACCAAAAATATTTTCCCTTAGATTCATACTTGCAAACACTATAACAAAGTAGAAGTAGAACAACAATCAATATTGTGGAAGTGTAATTTGATTCAAAATATACAATCAAACTAGATAGACACCTAATTCCTATTCTAACTCCCTGTGGATTCGATCCTGACCTTCGTTGGATTTATTATTGCATCGATCGCCTTACTACCTAATTGTGGTGTGGGTTTGGCCGAGATCAATTTTTGGCGCCGTTGCCGGGGAGTTAAACTGATTTAGCTATATATCTAGGTTTTTGTGTGTTTTGTCTTTCTTTCCTTCTGAGTCACTAATTTTGTTTTGAATTGCTCATAGGTACGAAATGGCTCTCAACAACGAGCCCATCGAAACTGTGCCATTGGGGGAGGAGGTAGATGATGATCAAGGAGATGAGATTCATCTCGAACCTCAAGTCAATAGGCGAGGCCGAACCCCCCATGATAATACACCAAACCCTCCCACACCTCCACCAAGAGCGGCAACGCACCGGGTGTTGCCGAACGAGGGTTATGCAAGTGCTATAGTCCCGCCCCGGATTAGGGCAGACAACTTCCAAATAACCAACGTGATGCTTACACTACTTGAGAAACGTGGTTTCTTCACCGGAGCTCCAAGACAAAATGCTTACAAGCATCTCAAGGGTTCTTTGATACTTGTTTGGGGAGCAAGCAAACAAATGTTTCAGAGGATGCACTGTGTTTGAGGATATTTCCCTTTTCTCTACGGGGAAAGGCTTTGGACAGGTTAGAAAGATTACCCAATCAATCCATCCACACTTGGATGAGTTGGATGAAAAGTTCATTGACAAATTCTTCTCTCCGGGGCATATGGCTACACTAAGGTATGAAATTCTAGCATTCAAGCAAGATCCCAATGAGCCATTGCACGAGATCTGGGAAAGATATCGTACCATGGTCAAAGAATGCCCGAACAATGATATGACCGAGGCCATGATCCAACATACCTTCTACAGGATCAACACAACAAATCAGTGTGTGGAATCAACTCGTCGGGGTAACTTCATGAACACGCCTTATTCTGAAGCTTGTGAAATTTTGGATAACTCGTCGGCATGGCAAAGTATGGCCAATGTTCCTCAAGGTGACCCAAATGTTATTCACCTACACAAGGAGCTACATGACCACGTGCAAGCTTTTGTGGAGTTAACAACCATAATGAACCAATTGGCCAAGGCTCACCTTCAACAGATTCAAGGGCCGAAACAAGTGAATGTTATGGAATGGGTGAACATGATGGTGAACAAGAGACGACAAAGAGGTCAAAAAGTACAAAATCATCCGGAATAATTTGAACAAGAAGATAGTGGGTATGATCAAGGTGATCCATATAATAAGCAAGATGAAGAGGTGAAATATGTCAAAAATTACCAAGGTCAAATAAACAATGCTCCAAATCAACAACAATAGAGATTACAAGGAAACCAAGGGAATTGGAACGACCAAGGACACCAAGGCAATTGGAGTGGTGGCAACAATAACAATCAAGGAAATTGGATAAATAACAATAATCAAGGAAATTGGAGTAATCAAGGTAATCAAGGCAATTGGGGAGGCAATAATCAAAGTAATTAGGGTGGAAACAATCAAAGCAATTGGGGAGGCAATAACAATCAAGGGGGTTGGAACAGTAACAATCAAGGGAATCGGGGGTCGGGCTTTCAAAGGCCCCCGATGTATCAACAACCAAACAACCCGCCTCCATATCCGTCAGAAGGTCCTAGTTTTTCTAATAGTGAAATGGGACGGATTGAAAATATGTTTAAGCAAATGATGGAGAAAAATTCCGACTCTGATGCCCAATTAGCCTCCCACAACACGTCCATCCGCAATTTGGAGGTTCAACTTGGCCAAATTTCTCAAGCTTTAAATACTCGCTCTAAGGGGGCATTATTAGTGATACAGTGGTGAGCCCGAAGGGTGGGAACAATACAGAGCATGCAGTGGCCGTAACAACAAGAAGCGGGGATGTGGAGTTTCAAGTACTTCAAACCAAAGAAGAAATGTGGATGCTGATGTGTTGGTTCAAGAAGATGACATGCCAAGTAATGATGTTCAAGCTAATGAAGAGGTGAGGATTGACATTGATGAAAGTGTGGAAGAGGCACAAGAAGATGTGAACCCGTCTAGGGAGCATGTGATAGACATACCGGATCTGGTAGTGCAAAAGGCAAAGGTACCCTTGCCAAGGAATCCTCCCCCACACCCTCAAATACTCGCAAAGCAAAACAATGAGAATAAATTCAAGAAATTTATTGATATGATGAAGAGTTTGTTCATAAATGTATTGTTGGTTAAAGCCTTAGAACAAATGTCGGGATATGCCAAGTTCATGAAGGATTTGGTAACAAAGAAGAGATCAATGAATTGTGAAACGATCAAAATGATATATCAAGTGGGTGCTATTGTGCACTCCATGACTCCAAACTTAAAAGATCCCGATGCCTTCACAATCCCATGCACTATTGGGAGTGCCAATTTTGCCAAAGCTTTATGTGATTTAGGGGCAAGCATTAACTTGATGCCCTACTCTGTGTGCAAAAAATTGGGGACTGGGAAACCAAGACCCACATCGATGAGGCTATAAATGGCGGATCGAACCATGAAAAGGCCATTGGGTATAATTGATGATGTGTTAGTTCGGGTCGACAAGTTCATCTTTCCAGCTGACTTTGTGATCCTTGATTGTGAGGTTGACTACGAGGTGCCTATTATCTTGGGGAGACCTTTCCTTGCTACTGGGAAGGCTCTAGTGGATGTGGAAGCCGGTGAGCTCACCTTCCGGGTAGGTGATGAAAAAGTGGTGTTCCATGTATGCAAATCAATGAGGCAACCAAATAGCACCGAAGTTTGTTCGTTCGTGGATCGAATGACCGAAGTAATTGTTGATGACACAAGTGTTGTGATAAATATTGAGGATACCTTGTAAGTTGTGTTGCTAAATCATGATGAGTATGAGAAGGAAGGCTTTGTAGAATGTTTCAATGCTTTGCAAGTAATGGGGTCATATAATTATGAGCCCCGGAAACTTTCCTTGGATCTTGAGAACCGGAAGACTCCACTAACAAAGCCCTCAATCGAGGAGCCTCCCACCCTGAAGTTAAAGCCTTTGCCTTCACACCTCATGTATGAGTTTCTTGGCTCTTGTTCCACTTTACCTATTATTCTTTCCTCGTGCTTAAATAACGTGCAGGTAGATTCTATATTGGAGGTGCTCCAAAGGAGGAAGAAAGCAATAGGTTGGAATTGGTGGATATTCAGGGTATAAGACCCACCTTTTGCATGCGCAAAATTATTCTGCAAAAGGATGACAAACCCTTCGTGGAACATCAAATAATATTGAATGAATCTATGCAAGAGGTAGTGAAGAAGGAAATCATCAAATAGTTGGATGTGGGGGTTGTTTACCCCATTTCCGATAGTTCGTGGACCTCGCCGGTGCAATGTGACCCAAAGAAAGGGGGCATGACTATGATAACAAATGATAAAAATAAATTGATCCCCACAGAACTGTCACCAGGTGGAGAGTATGCATGGGTTATAAGAACCTCAACAAAGATACTCGGAAAGACCATTTTCCGCTTCCATTTCTTGATAAAATGTTAGATAGGTTGGCCGGACGTGCTTTTTATTGCTTCCTTGATGGATACTCCAGATATAATCAGATTCTTATTGCTACTAAAGACCAAGATAAGAACACTTTCACTTGTCCCTTGGCACTTTCGCATTCTCGCGGATACCATTTGGGTTCAATGCACCGACGACTTTTCAACAGTGTATGCTGGCCATCTTCACCGATATGATGGAGGAATTTCTTGAGGTTTTCATGGACGATTTTTCTGTGGTGGGGAATTCTTTTGAAGAGTGCTTGGATAACTTGGACAAGGTATTGGCACTATGTGAGGAAACTAACTTGGTTTTAAATTGGGAGAAGTGTCACTTTATGGTCGAGGAAGGCATTGTCCTCGGTCATAAGATTTCAAAGAATGGTATTGAGGTTGATAAAGTCAAAATTGAAGTGATCTCCAAACTCCCTCTCCCCACTTCCGTGAAGGGAGTGAGGAGCTTTCTAGGTCATACGGGGTTCTACCGCCGGTTCATCAAGGACTTTTCTAAGGTGGTAAATCCCTTGTTCAAAATTTTGGAGAAGGATGCCAAGTTCCATTTCAATGAAGATTGTATGAAGGCATTCGAGTTACTCAAGTATAAGTTGACTACCACTCGTATTATCACCGCACCAAATTGGAGCTTACCCTTTGAGCTCATATGTGATGCGAGCGATGTGGCGGTTGGAGTGGTATTGGGGCAACGTATTAAAAAGATCTTCCATCTAGTCTACTATGCTAGTAATACCATGAACGAGGCCCAAGTCAACTATACAATGACCGAGAAATAACTCCTTGCCATTGTCTTTTCCATGGAGAAGTTCCGTCCGTACTTGATGGGTACAAAGGTGATTGTTCACACCGACCATGCGGTGCTTCGATATTTGATGAGAAGGAAGATTCTAAGGCAAGATTGATGTGGTGGGTACTTCTTTTACAAGAGTTTGATCTTGAGATTCAAGACCGCAAAGGAAGTGAAAACCAAGTGGCAGGCCACTTGTCCCGATTGGAGGAGGAGGGAAGGCCACGTGATGGCCTTGAGATCAATAATTCATTTCCCGACGAGCAACTCCTATCCATTTCTATGACATGGATTCCATGGTTTGCCTATGTGGCTAATTATCTTGTGATTGACATTGTACCGAATGAGTTCTCTTCAAACCAAATGAAGAAGCTCAAACAGGATTGCTTGGACTACTATTGGGATGAGCCCTATCTCTTCAGAATTTGTACTGATGGTGTGATCCGAAGGTGTGTACCAGAAGAAGAACAATTGGGAATTCTTGAGGCTTTCCACTCTACGCCATATGGTGGTCACCATGGTGGAGCAAGAATGGCTACAAAGGTGTTAAGCTGTGGATTCTATTGGCCTACTCTTTACAAGGATTCTAGAAATATCGTCAAGCGTTGTGATGAATGCCAAAGGGCCGATGGGATTTCCAAGAAAAATGAGATGCCCTTCACCACCATCTTAGAGATTGATATTTTTGATGTGTGGGGCATTGATTTCATGGGTCCTTTTATGAGTTCATGTGGGAACACATATATATTGGTAATTGTGGATTACATGTCGAAATGGGTTGAAGCCGTGGCTTTGCCCAACAATGAAGCTCGGAGTGTGGTAGCTTTCTTGAAAAAGAACATATTCACAAGGTTTGATACTCCAAGGGCCATTATTAGTGATGGAAGATCGCACGTTTGCAACAAAGATTTTGATACTTTACTCTCCAAGTATGGTGTCACTCACAAAGTGTCGACCCTCTATCATCCTCAAGCAAGTGGACATGTTGAAGTCTCCAACCGGGAGATCAAGAGTATTTGTCAAAGACTGTGAACGCCAATAGGACAGATTGGTCGAAGAAACTTGATGATGCTCTTTGGGCTTATAGAACAGCTTACAAAACACTAATTGGTATGTCTCCGTATCGGTTAGTGTTCGGGAAAGCTTGTCACTTTCCGGTGGAACTTGAGAACAAGGCTATGTGGGCATTGAATAAGCTTAATCTTGAGTAGGATGTAGCTGCCAACTTAAGGGTGGAACAATTGAATGAGCTTGATGAGTTCCGATTCCATGCGTATTCAAGTTTGTCCGTGTATAAGGACAAGATGAAGTACCTCCATGACAAGTATATCCAGAGCAAAGAATTCAAAGAAGGCGATCTTGTGCTATTGTTCAATTCTCGGTTACGGATGTTTCCAGAAAAGTTGAAATCTAAGTGGAGTGGTCCATTTGAAGTTGTACATGTGACACCCTGCTCTAGATGTGAAAATAAGAACAATGAGGTGTTTAGAGTCAATGGGCGTTGGGTTAAACATTATCTTGGAAAGGTTGATGATGGCCACGTTGTGGCGTTGCCCTTTTCAAGTGATTGATGGTAACTTGTGTCGTGCCGCGGCGTTAAATCAGGCGCTTTTTGGGAGGCAACCCATGTTTCTTTTCATTTTCTTGTTTTTTCTTCTCTTTTAGATAGGTTTGTATTGATCTAACTAGTTTTGAAGTGAATTGCAGGAATGAGTGTGTATTGCAGGAAAAATTGGCCAATTATGGAGTTTATATGGACTGCACCAAAAATATGCGGACCGCACAGAAGGGTCCGCGGCCGCATATTTCCTTGTGCGGCCGCACAACTAGGTACCCAAAAATGTCAACTCTCTGAAGTTGGATTTGCAAAGAAAGGGCCATTATGTTGCTGGACTCAATAGTTTGCGGACCGCACAGGGTTATGCGGCCACATTAATTTTATGCGAACCGCACAACATTGTTCAGCCTAAGTAAGGACGTACTTTGAAATATGCAGCCACACTTAAGTAAGACATGCACTGCCTTTGCTAGGGTATAAATGAGAGTTTCCACTACTATTCACATTTTACTCTCTCTGAACTCTCAATCCCTAGTAATCACTGTGCAATCAAAAAAATTGTTCCACAATCACACTCACTTCATCAAGCTAGATTCTTACTTGCATCACCCACAACTGGTATGTTCAATTCATGTAGATTTTTGTTCATTTTTCTCAAATTTTGTTTTTGATTTCTTTGAGTAGTTTAGTTAATTATAGGCCTAAAAATGTCAAATGAGATTAATTTGTACTTCAAAATCATGTGGGTATTTACATACATGCTCATTAGCGACTGGGTAGACAAATAATTGTGTCAATTTGTGCACACCATGCTTAAACTTTAAAGATTTGGCACGAACCCTAACTCAGTGCTGATAGTGTTCAAATTGTGTGACCGCACACATTTTTGTGCGGTCCGCATAATTGGAAAAAAAGGGTGTTAGATATGGTTGTGTTGTGCGGACCGCACTCAAAATTTGGCGGTCCGCAGAAGAGGTATGCAGCCGCACAAATATTTGTGCGGTCCGCACTCAAACTTCAGAGAACCAGTAATTTTAAGTTGGGACTTTTCGGACACATTCATAATTGTGCGGTCCGCACTCGAGGTAATGCGGCCGCACTCCAAAAGTATGCGGTCCGAACTAGGAAGTCTGCGGCCGCATTTAGTTTTGTGTGGTCTACACTGCCTCATTACTGACTGCTTGTATGCAACTGTGAGTTAACTATTTTCTTTGCTTTGAATTCAACTGACAAATGAAAATTGTATTGCAGACAACGGTTAGATCTCGCGGCAAAGTGATTCATCAAAAGGAAGGGGTGAGCCCTCACGGGGCCGAGGTCGAGGCAAGAGTGTTGGTTGTAAACGCCCACGCAAGTATACGTGATCGTAGCAAGTAATATAATGTTAAATC